>OY730187.1:3612500-3916058 GCA_963422495.1 Polyommatus iphigenia
GTTTTATAATAATTATTTTTTTACCTCATCAGTCATCAACTCATCAGTCATCACTGAAGTATTATGAACATTTATCAAGTGCTAGTAGCACTACATAATTTATATGTATACCTACTAATATGTGATAATGTGCCACTGCCCACTATGTATCTCGTGCATTCGTATAAAATGTAAATCTAAGTTAAAACTATTATAATAAAAAATATTATAATATACATAGATAATTCGCAAACTTAAAGTACTAAAGTATCAGACGTAGCGTGGGCCCACCGTGGGCCTGAGGGCGAGTCTAGCTAGAGTCTAGACTCTAGACATAAATCCAAATTATTAGAGTTCAAAATTCAAATACCTCCGCGTAAGTCTGTAATCCTCATTTAGCTTGATGAACACGGAGTGGACTAATAATAAGCCCGAGCTACTGAGGAAGTAGATACTTGCCATATGCCGCGGCCCAGCTGTCTTGAGCCCCGTATGACGGCTGCGTACGCTGCACACGTTGGGTGTAACTAGGGAATGCAATCCCGCAAGAGAATTTCTATCCCGGTATTTGCGGGATTGAACCATCACAATCCCGCTGGATCCCGGTATTTGCGGGAGCTGGGTGGACATAAACTTTTAAAATAAATCGTTACAATGACTTTACTTGATAGACCCCGTTTTATTTTTAGAATCCCAAATAAAACAAACTTTGTCGGACACTTTTTTCAAGGGTTTATTAACACCTCCATACTTCAGGCTTTATAAAAAATGAAAGAAAAACTAATCATTATTTTGGAAATGGCTTCGTAATAATAATAATTAAAGGTAACTAAAAAAACTCGCTTATTTATTTTCATCTTTTAACAATTTTTTTCGAAATATGTATAGGTAAAAATCGTGCCCAAAGATTCCGAAACGGTTCCTGATATTCGACACAAGGTAGTCAGCAGCTGGAAAAGCTCGCTCAGCAGTCAGCATCCACGCTGGTTGGTTCAATTGTCATTTAAAGTAAATTATAGGTGAATTGAAGGTAAATTGTTTAGCGGGCTGTCTGTAGCCAGTTCAGGCACCCCCGCGCGCAAAGTTACACGTATAAATCACATTTCTTTGTAATCCCGCCAGTCCCGCGGGATCCCGTAAAATTTTCTACCGGGATTAGTCCCGCAAAATGCATGCGGGATCCCGGTATTTCGGGATCCCGGTATCCCGGTATTGCATTCCCTAGGTGTAACGTTATTGTTGTAAACTTGCCGTCTGCACTCTGCACACAATAGAGATAAACACATACCTACTGATGGATATAATATAATAATTATGTTAAAATATAGCAGTAATAATTATTGTGTAGAGAAGGCTCTCTGAAGTGAAATCTATCGAATCCTTGCAGTTAACCTTGTTACTCAATACTCAAGTCATTAGCTATGTCCATACTGTGCACTTTCATCTTCAATTTTCGACATCTTCTTTCATTCAACTTTCATTTTGGCGCATTCAATAATTGAATGCGTCAACGAACGCAACGCCAACATTGTCATTTTTGTTCAATTGCAGTGTCAGATTATAATTTATTGTAACATGTGCGACGAGAACATTTTACTGGATGGAATATGTGCGGCTTATTTGGTCATAAGAAATTCCAAAAAAAAAAAGAACAAAGTGAAAGTTTTGTATACGGTCAGAGCGCATGCGTCGCTGGCATGCCTCACGTGCGCTGTAGACTGAGCAGTGCGCTATAACGCATGCCCTTGATGAACAAAAAAGGCACAGTGTGGACAAAGCTATTAGTCATTACTCATTACCTACTCTCGGTAATCTTATTTTTCTATGGAAATGGCAGACGATGTATGACGTGCAGTTTTGATGTGATGATTGTACCTAAAGGAAAGCAATATTATATCTACCACTGTTTACTACTTATTTACTGAAGTCTATTAATATCTAATATGTAGTCATAATTATGTTGAAATCTATACTATCTATACTAATATTATAAATACGAAAGTATCTCTGTCTGTCTGTCTGTCTCGCTTTCACGCCAAAACTACTGAACCGATTGTAATGAAATTTTGTACACAGATAGTCTAAAGCAAGGCTGCTCAACCCCAGGCCCGCGGGCCACATTATGGCCCGCGAAAGAATTTTAAATGGCCCGCACCAGGAAGTTTTGAATATTTAACTTTTTTTGTACTAAGTTGAACTGCAAAAACATCAATCATTGAAAACCCTTTTTGTCGAAAAAGTGTCGTCGAAACCTCAAAATTCTTCAGAAGATTTTGCAGATTTCTGGAAATTGGTAACTACCAAAAGAAGACTTTCCTGCAATAACTGATCTAGCGTCAGTTTTTATGTAGTTTTGGATCAACTTATTATTATGTCTGTGAAAAAGTGTTTTCAGACCTTAATTATTATGTTAAAAATAAATACCGCACATCATTATCTGAGCAACATATTTCTGACTTGTTGCTACTGTCAACATCAGATTTATCACCCAACTTACATACAACTGCAAAAATCTCATTAATATCAAAAAATAAATTTATGCTTAGGTATATAACCCATTGAAGTTTGATTGGTGTTATATTTAATGGCCCGATATAAATGTCGGAATCCACCGTTTGGCCCCACTGTAAAAAAGGTTGAGCAGCCATGGTCTAAAGCCTGAGAAAGGACATAGCCTACTTTTTAATTGGAAAAGGGGTTGTAAGGGGGTGTTTATGCGTAAATTTGTTCAAATTAAGTTAGTTCCAAAAATTCATAACAGATGGCGCCAAGAGTCGCCTAGATCGCGCTATCGCTTACTCATGCGTATTTCTATAAGATGTGGTACTATGTTGAGTTAAGGCGAAGACAGCTGCCAATTCGACATCTCTGTGCAGTTTTCTAGACGTATGTATTTCATTGATTGGCACAAAAAAAATATATGTGATTTTTGATTATATTTGGAAAAGCTTGTCGAATTTAAATAATAAAATAATGTACTCCTACTGGATGAAAAAAAATACCAGTCACATCTTTCAGGAACTTTAAACAGTTCTAACTAAAGTAATAATACAATCTATGCTTTAAAAATTTGTTTATTTGATACCTTTTACAAAAATCCAAAGATTGCCGGATTTAATTTTCGGTTCTGACATCTAGATTTCCCATAATATTTATTTTTTCCTCTAACAAACGAAAAATGTATCCACGCTACCGAGTGAACACTTCACATCTCTGTCTCTCTGGCATGAAAATCGACAGTGGTGCGAGAGTGATGCGAGATCAAGGTCATTGGCAGTTGTAAGTGCCTTAAGTTTTTTCGATTATTTCGATTGTTATTCACGTTATTAAATAACTCACTAATCTGCAGTAATTTATCTATGCAGTGACGTAACCTTAAACCTACCAATGATAAATAGTTTATGGGTAAAGCTAAAGTTGTGTAATGGGGGGCTAAATAGGTAAGCTTTAAAATTTGGTATAAAAAAGTTTAATTAAAAAAATGAAATGTGCACACTGCACAGCTGTTTTTGGGTATTTTGATTTGAGGGGTACCAGGGTTTTAAAAAGCTTTTAAATTTGACACCAATTTTGTTGACACCACGCGCTATAAACTGAAGTCCACGCGGACGAAGTCGCGGGCAACAGCTAGTTAATAATGAATATGCTACGTAGTTTAGTAGTTAGCTATTTCACAGTCTACACTCAACATACCAAGCGACTGAATCGATCGTACGTGAAGAATTCCAACTAGTAAGCCCTAGCTACTGAACTAGTTAAATATGACTCGACGCACTTTTGTTATAAAAACAATATAGGAAGTTAACGTAGGTGGTACTGGCTACTCGTTGTATAGGTGTTACAACAAACAAGACTCTAATAACAAGTAAGTTCTATACAATATAAGAACAGTCAGCAAAAGTTTCGGTATGCCATCTAAAGGTCAAATTACAAAACAAGAAGGCTACAGTAGGAAGAGTCTTCTTAAGTCTAAACAAAGGAATACGGTTAATAGAATCGAGGTACAGAGTTCGCTGTTGTTATTGCATCAGTTCCTCTTTATTTTTAGTGTTTTTATAATGAATCACTGTATCAACACAACAGCATATTTTTGTGTAAGTTGTGAGTTGTGACATCTAACAGACGACCTTTGCCCAAACTCAATACGATAATCTAATATAATTATATAAATCTCCTGTCACGATGTTTGTCCGCGATGGATTCCTAAACTACTTAACCGATTTTAATGTTTTTTTTTAAATGTGTGCTTTTTTCCAACGTGAGAGATAGGATAGCTTAGATCTTAAATTATAGTCGCAATTTTATTTTATTGCAAATTATTTGTCTATAAAGAGCGACCATTGTTTATGCGACGCGGGTCACAGGATAGCGATGGACGTTGCCATGGTGACATACTTATTTAGTCACTAATTCAATAAAATAATACAGGCGATATACTTTATATAATATGGCAAAGAAACGTTTGCCGGGACAGCTAGTACTGCTATAAACTTTACTACCACCTTCGAAAAATTGCCAAAACTGTGAAAAGCCTGAAAAGAAAAAAGAAAAAATGGATAAAAATGTCTATGTAACTCAATTTTTTAAACAATAATTAGAGCCAGTTTCACCACTTTCCTATATAAGTGCTGGATAGGCTATGCACCATGTAATACCTCGATCGTGGGAATCGTAGACACAATGTCACCATAGATTTACAATTGCTATGCGGCATGGCAGCCGGATGCCGCTTGGGGATTGATGGGTTAACTTGACAGATAGAGTATGGAGAATCTGTCAAAAAAGTTGTGGCTAACCTATCCGGCACTTTATCAGGAAGTGGTGAAACAGGCCCTTAGAAAAATCTTTGTTGTACGGCCTACGGGTCGTACCGCGATTCGCGAAATCCTAAAAAGTTATGTCAGTGGTTTAAGAGCGGGCTGTGCAATTTTGCTGTGTTTTCTAATAAGTATTACGATCCCGGAAGACGATTGACTCAAATGAAATTGAGATTTATTTAATCATTGTATATTTATCTGTTATTTAGCTAACGGAAAACACGATTCACTTATTTTGACTCGATAGTTTTATTTATTTTTTCGAAATTATGAATCTTTTTTGGCATTTCAACAAATATCTGTTACACTTATTGAGTTATTATTATTAAATAACTTGCACTACTAAAATCACACACTTTATAAAATAATAGCTAAAGGAAATATTAGTAAATTTGTATTTAGTTTTTAAGTAATCATCAAAAACAGTTTTGGGACTTACGACCTTTACTTTCGTGCTATAATGCGGGAACCGTTGTTACGCGACATTGTTCACTATTAGCTGCAGCCTAAAGCACATTGCCTGGGAGCAAGATTCCTGGAATTATTGTATCACGATTGGAGGATAGCATTGTGTGTAGGCGGGGCTAGTGTTTTGACAGTAGGCTCTTAAGGCGAAGACAGCTGCCAATTCGACATCTTTGTGCAGTTTTCTAGACGTATATTATATTTCATTGATTGGCATAAAAAATATATATGTATGTGATTTTTGATTATATTTGAAAAAGCTTCTTTATTTTAAATAATATAACAAAAAATTAAAACCGACTTCCAAGGTAAAAACAATAGTAATATGAACTAAAAATTATTAAATAACTCTTACTCTTTAATAGTGCCTTTTTCAGAATTCGTCTAAATCTCAACTATTTCTGTACATACTACAGTCTTCATTATTTTGAAGTCGGTACCAGCTAATTTATTCGTGAGTTCAGTAATGTCAGAACTTAGAATATCTGAAACTTTTGGGACTGGTACCGACTTCAAAGTAATGAAGACTGTAGTATGTACAGAAATAGTTGAGATGTAGACGAATTCTGAAAAAGGCACTATTAAAGAGTAAGAGTTATTTAATACTTTTTAGTTCATATAACTATTGTTTTTACCTTGGAAGTCGATTTTAATTTTTTGTTAAAAATAATAATGTCACTCTTTTTAGTTATCTACAAAATAAGGCTTTATGCGTAAATAACCAATACGAATGCTAACTATTTACATTATGTTACTGTAAGCGAAATTGTGGTAAATGCTTGCAGTTATCTAAGCGATGCTGCAATTTCCAAACTTTTATCTTTAAAGGTTCAGGAGTTATATTCAGTGACTTTGGACCAAGAGACACCTTCGTATGAAATTTCTCTTATTCGTAACATATTATGCTTAACTTACTAGAAACAACATTTTAACCACTATGAGTGTTTTGATAAATTTCAAGGATTTCCCTCGATTGCTCATAGATCCCATCATCAGCTCACCACTTTCGTAATAATTGTTATACAAAATTAACATAATATCATATACAACAACACGAGAATTTTGAAAATCGGTCCACAAACAGCGAAATCATCATCAAAAACAACTGCTTCGATGCAAAATATCGCGAAAAGTACCAATAATTGGGTTATAGTGTGATGACCCATGGTTTTATTATGGTTGTGATGATGATGATCAATCAAATTGATGTATTGGCTTATGCTTTCTGTTGTTTAAACAACGCCGAAATCCCTGAACCCGTACTTATAAGCATTCAAAAGTTCTGTTCGGTACCTTCGGATCCAGGGTATATCTTACTTTTTGGTAGCATTTACCTCGAATGCTTCAGAAAAAATCGAAATCACTATATGTTTCCATACAAATTTCAAGGAGTCCCCTCGATTACTCACGGATTCCATCATCAGATCACCACTTTTCTGAACATGGTACCAAATTCGAATCAAACCCTATACAACACAAAAAGAATTTTGAAAATCGGACCACAAACGGCTGAGTAATTGTTGAACATACATAAAAAAAAATACATACAGCCGAACGTATTACCCCTTTTTGGAAGTCGGTCAAAAATAATGTATTCCTACTGGATGAAAAAAAATACCAAAGTCACATCTACCAGGAACTTTAAACGGTTCTAACTAAAATAATATACAAGCTATGCTTTTAAAATTTTGTTTATTTGATGCCTTTTACAAAAATCCAAAGCTTGTAAGATTTAATTTTCGGTTCTGACATCTAGATTTCCCATAATATTTATTTTTTCCTCTAACAAGCGAAAAATGTATCCACGCTACCGAGTGAACATTTCACATCTCTGTCTCTCTGGCATGAAAATCGACAGTGGTGCGAGAGTGATGCGAGATCAAGGTCATTGGCAGTTGTCAGCGTCTTAAGGTTGAAACACTGTACACATTTTGTGAATCGTTTTAAAATGTAAAAAGATTTTATGGGACTCTCGAGTTATATATGTCACAGTCATCTGGTTCAATCTGCGATTCGATTGAATGACTAGCGTATTCATTGAATGACACAATTCAATTGAATGACTCGGCCGAACGTCGATTGAACGATCGTCCCTCAACGTTCAACTAGTTAGCGATTTGTAGCATAGCGTTTTGAAGATAGCGGGCATGAAATCAGTCAGGTAATTAAACGAATTTCATTTTCTTCCTACTGCGGCGCTACTAGTCACTAAAACAAATATGGCGTCAAACAGCTCGCACAGCTGATATTTTATCGATTACGTTTACATTAAAGTGCTTTATTTGTTATAAGTAATAAAATAATATGAAAGCGTGGATTTACCTATAACTATCCCGTCAAAGGCTTGAAAAAAATTAGCATCCCATTTAACGACTTCGCTATATGACTTTTAGTCAAGACGTTAAACGTTACAGTCAACTTTTTGACGAGTTGTCCTTTAGTCATTCAATTGAATGATGTCATTCAATGAATGCGCTAGTCATTCGATCGAATCGCAGATTAAACCAGATGACTGCGACATGTACATATTATACATATGAACAAGCCGGCGCTTTTATTATGCGTATTTCAAAAGAAGTTTTTCTAACGTGTTAGTAAGTAAACGTAGTAGTAGTAGTGTAACGGTTATTAGGCCATGGCTGTATAAACCATACATGATACAGTCTTGTTTAAGGCCCTGTATTCCCAGAAGCGGACGATTTTCAAGATTTAAAAGTGGCAAGGAGACATAAAAATATTGTAATTTAAATTCTGAAAAAAATATATGTGTTAGTTAAGGATCTAACACAGTTGAATTTATATTCCATAACACAATATTATCATGAACTTCACTCGATAGAAAAAAATCCCGAAGTTACCTCTTCTTTTAACGAAATTTCCATACTATGTCCAAATTACTTGGAATTTTCAGGTAATTTTTGTACTGAACGAAAGACGAAGAATATATCTAGGGATTCTCGTTTTTTCGTCTCGATTGAATTATGTATAAAATAACGACGATCAAAAAACTATAAAATTGCAGGCGCAAAGGCTTTCAGTCGCGCTCAGGAGCTTTTTGATCGTCGTTATTTTATACATAATTCAATCGAGTCAAAAAAACGAGAATCCCTAGAATCTAGATATATTCTTTGTCTTTCGTTCAGTACAAAAATTACCTGAAAATTCTAAGTAATTTGAACATAGTATGGCTATTTCGTTAAAAGAAGAGGTAACTTCGGAATTTTTTTCTATCGAGTGAAGTTTATGATATTGTGTAATGGAATATAAATTCCAATGTGTTAGATCCTTAACTAGCACATATATTTTTTTCAGAATTTAAATGTCTATGTCTCCTTGTTTATTTATTTATTGAAGTGAAAACTTCTTTAGCGGCGTTGAGCACTTTTGTGGGATGGGTAAAAACTGTAAAACTCGCGTCAGATTTTCGTGTTGATCGAAAAACCATAGAAAAACCGTAAGACGGTTGGAGAGTAGTGTTTTGTATCGAACTCGAACTCGAATTGTAAGGGTTTCGGTTAAATCGATTTTTTAAAAATCGATTTTCATAAAAAATGGGTTAAAAATTTAATCGATTGTAAGGGTTTCGATTATTAAAAAAAATAGTTTTTTTAATAATCGATTTTCATAAAAAATGGGTTAAAAAAATGCACAATGTTAATAATCAAGTTTTCACTTCTGCCGGCACTCCCGGAGTGCAACCCGTCTTTTATTTATTTATTTATTTATTTATTTATTTGACACACCAACAAGGAAATACATCAGAAAAGATCTTGACATAGAAAACATACAATTGTAGAATAAAGATTAATGTATCCTAAATTACAGGTGTTGTTCTACATGCACAAATCTTACACACATTATCTTAAGATTTAATAACTATGATGAATCTAAAATGGCAACAAATAAACAATAATTTCACATTTAAACAAACCACAATGTGAGAGAGAAACGAACAGAGAAGGGTTAACACAGAAACAAAACAAAAATTGTATGTAGCTTAAAAAGTGAAACATCATCAACACCTAACGCGACAAACCAACAATTAATTTTTTAAACTTAGCCAATTTATTTGAGAAGATACAAGTATCCCTAGTATTTGACAATCTGTTATAAGACCTGCACATCCTTTTAATCGGCGAAAATTGGCCCAAATTTGTTTTGGCTGATTTAATGTAAAAAGGTTTGTATTTATTTTTTCTTGGTAAACGATTTGGTACATTTAATTTTATTCTTTTCAGGAGTTCTTTACTATCAATAGTGCCGTTTACAAGTTTGTGCAGGAAAATTAGATCGAAGTACTGTCTACGTAAGTAATCTAGTCTGTCTTTATAATGTCGCATTTTTTTGTCTAAGCCCTGCTTAAAGGATAAATACCATAAAAAGCGACTTATATTATATACTTATATATCTTGTACTCGTTCAATACGATTGGAATAGACAGCGTAATGGGGGTTCCATGCAGGACTACAGTACTCTAGTTTTCTGCGAACTAATGCGTAGTATAAAGTGATTATTGTGAGTGGATTATGAAAGTCAGCAGCATTACGTTTAATAAATCCTAGGGTTTTCAAGCTATGGGAGACAATGTTATCAACGTGTCTATTCATTTGCAGTTTTGAATCCAAAGTTATACCAAGGTCCCGTATTTCTCGAACTTGAGAAAGAGGATAATTATTAATTTTGTAAATAGTTGGATGTAGGAGCTTCGTTTTACGGGAAAAGCGCATGTGATAACATTTGCTTGTCACTTTTAAATCTTGAAAATCGTCCCCTTCTGGGAATACAGGGCCTTAATACCGATCGTTGACTGTCTTGACTCATGTGTTATGAGTTATGACTTATGTCGTCTCCTCGGCTACAACTACTTATGGTAGGGATTCGATGAAAAAGCGTTACAGGAAAAATCCAAGATAATTACTGTCAATAGATTTAAGAGACAAAATGATAGACTTTCTTGGTCCATCTATTACCTTTTCTATTTTCTGTTACATTGAGAAACCCTTTCTTTGATGTCCAATGACCATAACTATAAAAGCTATACCATTTAAACTTGGTAATCTGTGAACCGCATTAAGATTTTGATACAAAAATGGAAAAATTATTAAAAATTTTAGGGTTCCTCATAGGTACAAGTTACAACTGA
Source organism: Polyommatus iphigenia (assembly GCA_963422495.1). Classification (NCBI taxonomy): domain Eukaryota; kingdom Metazoa; phylum Arthropoda; class Insecta; order Lepidoptera; family Lycaenidae; genus Polyommatus; species Polyommatus iphigenia. The sequence goes on from OY730187.1 coordinate 3,622,905, forward strand.
AACAAAAATTTTTTTTTCATCTAACCTATACGTGTGGGGTATTTATGGATAGGTCTTCAAAAATCATATTGAGATTTCTAATATCATTTTTTTCTAACCTGAATAGTTTGCGAGGGAGACTCTTCCAAAGTGGTAAAATGTGTGTCCCCCCCCTCTAACATTCTAAAGTAGCGGCATGAAAAGTCTAAAAAAATATATGATGTACATTTAAAAACTACCAACGAAAATTGGTTTGAACGAGATCTAGCAAGTAGTTTTTTTATACGTCATAAATGGTTTTTATACCTTAAACCAACAAAAAAAAATTTTTTTCATCTTACCTATGCGTGTGGGGTATCTATGGATAGATCTTCAAATATCATATTGAAGTTTCCAATATACATTTTTTCTAACCTGAATAGTTTGCGAGAGAGACTCTTCCAAAATGTTAAAATGTGTGTGTCCCCCCCTCTACCTTCTAAAGTAGGGCATGATAAGTCTAAAAAAAAGATATGATGTACATTACTATAAAAACTACCAACGAAAATTGGTTTGAACGAGATCTAGCAAGTAGTTTTTTTATACGTCATAAATGGTAAACCTTAAATTAATTTTCATTAAATCAACTGAAATATAAAAATAAATCAAAAACCTTTTAATTTCATAAAAATAAACCTTATTGCTACTGCGGAACCCTTCATGGGCGAGTCCAACTCGCACTTGGCCGGTTTTTTTAGTATAGGCATGGAGGAAATCGATAAAGATCAAAGTGAGATACTGCGACTTAAATTAAATACGAAGACAAACAAGGAGATCATACCATAAGGTTCTAATTATGTATTCTGTGATCACTGATCGATCATACATAATAATTTTAGGAAAATTAAATTTCAGTTACTCGGTATTTCGTTTTTTACAAATGACTCGTCTGATTCATTAGTCATTAGTTACTAAAATATATAGTAAATACCTTAGGTTTTAACTTTTCCGGGAGGAACGTTTATAATATAGTAATAAGCGAAATCTATAAATTAGGTATATTAAGGCGACGCCTTGATAATTTGGCTGTAGCGATATCGATTTTTCTCAGCAATGACTAAAGCTAAGAAATTAAAGTTCATTGTCAGTATTCATCATGTCTTTGTCTTTGAATTGCCCATAGCATAACACGATTGGTCAACTTTTATAACACAAAATAATCAATCAAAAAGACCTCTGTAATAAAAGGGATTCCTATTTTGCAAACAGAGAAGAGTGATTTTTAAGCTTCCATTTGTACATAGATTGGTTCAAGGCTTCAAGCATACACTTTAATTTGCCCATAGCTTATATGAAATGTATTTATGGTTTTTTAATTACGCGACAAAAACCATTTTGTCGCTACGCCCTTTCCATTTTTTGCTGTTCCATTGCTTGTTTTCTATGAGAGGCCGGGCCGGCCTCTCATAGAAAACAAGCAATCCAAAACATATCCAACACGGTTTTTTACTTTAACGCGGCGTCATCTTAACCCATCAATCCCCAAGCGGCACCCGGCTGCCGCACAACAATTGTTAATCTATTGTGTCTGCGATTCCCACGATCGATCGACGAGGTATTGAGAATGTGACGTCTCACGAGTCACGGACCACGGTCCGCGTACATCAGACGCGAAGTGCAGACGGACCACTCGTTTTAATAACACGCGGGAAGCGAGCCAAGTTCATTACATTATTCACGAAATAAGAGATCACCTATTACGTCAATGACAAATTTTTAATATTAATGAAATTCCTCGTCTGGAGATTTTTTGTTATAATATGAATTAAGGAACAATAGAATATTATTGGGAAAAGCATATTTTCTTTTGAACATGTTTGTAGGAAATAAACAAAAAACAACAAAAGTATCTGTTTCCTAGCACTAGCGCCCGGGTGGCGCTATTATATAATAATAACCTATCAAGCCCCATAAGAGCACCAATATAATCACGACAACAATAGAATAACAATAGATTTTCAAGAATCCGCGATCGAAGGATTAAAATATTATTTAATTATATTTTTAAATAAATATCGGCCAAGTGCGAGTAGAATTCGCGATTAAAAGAGTCCGTACCGCCATAGAGCAAAAATTGGCCAAAAATTGTGTGTTTTGTATGGGACCCTTAAATATTTATTATTTTATTTTAATTTTATTATTAATTACTATTAGTACTTACATTATATATTATTATAATTGAGGATTTTGTAAAGATTTCAAGTTCAATTCAATAATTTATATTGAGCAAAAAAAAAAAAAACCAAAAAAAACGTTTGTTGTATGGAACATATTATAAACCCCTTAAATATTTATTTCATTTGGTTTTTATTTTGGTATTATTTTGTTGTAATATCGGCAACAGAAAAACACAATCTGTGAAAAATTCAGAAGTCTACCTAAAGTGGTTTTTGAGAAACACAGTGCCGTAAATAGCCTTTTTTGCGCCCAGGTGCGAGCTTCTATGATTGCGCCCTTTTTTTAGATACCCAGAGCAATGCTATGTATGGGCCTCCCTGATCTGGCCATTCTTGCGCCCCCCAATATCTACGCCCTGTGCCTGGGCACCGGTGGCCGGTATTTACGGCACTGGAGATACAACCTGGAGACAGACAGACGGACAGACAACGAAGACTTACTAAATAGGATCGCGTTTTAATCCTTTAAGCCCCATAAGGACACCGGTGACCGCGACAACAATAGAATACAAGCATTTCATTTCCAAGAATCCCTGATCGAAGGATTAATTTTATCCTTTGAGGCTTTGGGTACAGAACCCTAAAAAAGAGACCAAAAAATCTGAACTTTTTGCGATTTGCGAGTAGTATGTTTGTTTAAACTTTAACTTTTTAGTTTTTACTATGTACAATATTATGATAATATTGTTACAGACAATTTTCAGTTAACGCCAAAAATGGCGAAAAATAAAAAGAATTACTTAATACAAATATTTTGTGATTATGGTTCTTAATAAATAATAATACAAATTACAAACATGTGTATATTATGTCGCAGGCGGATTGTCTAATCCGCCGTTTTACATTATGCCTCCTCTACATATCGGCGGACGAGTCGGCAGATTGTATCTGCGGATGCGTCCGCCGATGTGTAGACGGCGGTTTTTGATTGTCTGTGGTAGGTATTTGACGTCGGCCGATGCATCTGCCACACATCCGTTTTGTGTCGGTTTTTCGACACGGATCAAAGGGATCGAGCGCGAACGCAAGGCGCCCGTCCACACGTCTGCCGATGGATCAGTATTCGACGGAAATTTAGTGGGAGTGGACGTGTGTGTTTGTCGTCGAAATGGCTAACATGACCAATGAGGAAACATTCTAATCAAAATTAAATAAATGTTATTATTAGGTACTAGCTGTCCCGGCAAACGTCGTTTTGCCATTTAAAGTATTTCTACTTCATTAGCCGATACAAAATCTTAACCCCCAAAAGAAATTTTTACAGGAAATTGGAGCCTTCTGAAGAGTATAGGCAAATCAGTAGGGATCAAGCTAATTCACCAGCTGCAGTGCCGGTCATAATCTTCGCTACTGCGCACCCCGCCTTGGTAGCGCCTAGCGCCCACTTCGGAACGGGCGTAAATCGCAATTTTTAATTTCGCCATAACTCCTAAACCAAACGTCCAATTTTAATCATTCAAAGACCAAATATTATCTTAACAAACTGTACTTAGTGATGAAATAATTTATTTTGATAAGGGGTTATCAGCATGAGTAAAATAAATGCGTTTAAATGTAGTCCAAAAAAATCAAGATTTTTAAATAAAAAAAATTGTTGTTGTGCCTCACTTGACATAGCTAGGTATAGTGTGTCGCGGACATTTTTGTAGATATTTATAAGATCTACATTTACTTCGAACATTGTATGGTTCTATCTTTTATAGTTTAGGCAGCGTACGCAAAATAAGTAACTTTTCTGGTTGATTTTTTTCACCTTGTGTCAGAAAAACCCAAATATCTTACGGAACCCTATATTTTCCAAAATAAAAAGTAGCCTATGTTACTCGCAAATAATGTAGCTTTTAAATGGTGAAAGAATTTTTGAAATTGGTCCAGTAGTTTTTGAGCCTATTCATTACAATTAAACAAACAAACAAACAAAGTTTACCTCTTTATAATATTAGTATAGATATACTCGTATATATAAGTTAATATTGCCAAAATATTTATTTCGAATATATTTTCAATTACTTTGTTCTGTTTTTGTGTATAGACAGCATCCACCACCTTCTTTTGCTCCATTTTTTTTATTACTCTACTGCGGTGCACTCTTAGGTAATAATTATAGGTGCTAATTAAGTATATAGAAGCAGCCGCTACTGTCTCTATATCCATTTTTTGCGGCACGAGTTACGTCTTTCACGATTGAGCACAGACTGATTAACTCACAGATGTGTGGACGGATCGCAATTTATCCGCAGATATGGTTGCGGATGGATCTCCCGACGCATCCGCCGATATGTAGAGGAGGCATTACGTATGGTTATGGCGCCAAATACATTCCGGTGATTTTTTTCAGCCGCATTCAATCCGGCTAATCGATAAATCGCCGCATTACGAAACGGCCCCGTTTTTTAAAACAGGTAGCCGTAATGTAAAACGGCGGATTGTACAATCTGCCTGCGACATATACACATGAACCGTAACTATAGCATTTAAACATGGCATAACGTTGTTTATATATCGACGGTTAAAAGGAAGTAGGGTATAAGCGCCAAAAATTAAAATGTTCAGGAGAGTCGTTAAAAGTTTTGAGTTTAAGAAAAACTGACGTATCTCTGTTATTTATTGGCGTATCGTGATAATTTAAACAGTTATAAAATGATAAAAAAATGGGCTTCTTACCGGTATTGTTAGTTTTAATGACTTGGTGCTATTTAAAGTGTTTTTTGTCGCTTATAACAATTACTTTAAAATTTTGAATGAGATAATATGGCATAAGAGACAAATGACAAAAAAAAAATTAGAGGATAAGAAGCCTAAACAACATTCTGATTTCTTACATCGCAAAGTAAAAGGGTATACGAGACTAGACGATTCAGTAAGTGTTATAGGAAAAGAAGGATAACGTACTTTTTACAGGTCGTGTTATGGTCGTTTATTAGTTAATAGAACACAAGTAACAGTAGACTTTCACAAAAACTAGAATTATAAGACTTAAGTGACACACATGTGACACACAATGTCGTTTGAAAGTGAAGGAAAAGAAGAATAATCAACATCTGGCGACTGGCATTGCGTGAGTCTATGGAAATATGGTTGAAAAAGGTTTTAGGGTATAACCGACAGAGTAATATAAAAAATTTTTTTGGACATATAGGGTACAAGCGCCAAAGCTATGATCAATTACGAAATGGAAGAAGGCTATAAACGACGTTTCTAATTTTTGAGAGAATTGCTTAAAAGATATAAGCAGCCAAAAGCTGTAGACAAATATTTTTTGCAGGGGTACAAGCACCTTTACAGACAAACTGACCTGAATTTTTGTCGGTTACAAAAAATACTACTAGGAAATTGCTTTTTTTTGCTAGGGCATAAACGCCAAAAAACTCATCGTAGAGCTATGAGAGTCAGCGCATTCGAAAGAGCGGGAAATTTTAAGTAAGATGGCATTTAAAACTCATTTTTGACAAAAATGTCGTTCATGCCCTATTACCTTTTAACCGTCGATATTATTATTTTATCGTCAGGAATAATAGTATAGGACTTGATCGCTTCTCAGAATAATTCTGAGAATATAGCGGTGGCTCATAAAATTATTTATCGTTTAATTTGAAACCTCCTTTTCCTCCTTTCCTCTTGTAAAGAGGCGATGATTAAAATTCAGTGTCGCATTAAATTTATAACGAAATGAAAGACGTTTATGTACAATAAAAGTGAGCAATCTTCAGAGTACGTAAAACTGTAATGGAGTCTCAATTTATATACAGTGTAACCTCGATATAGCAAATCTGAGGGGAATAAGAAAATATTCGTTATATCAAGTAATTCGTTGAACTGAGGTTTGTTATATCGAGGTTAGGTTGGTCCAAAATTCGTAATAAAGAGGTGAAAAAAAATTAGTTTAATTTACCTCAACATTACGTACTCATTTTGATAAAGCGAATAACTTTTACTAATAAATGATAACATATTTCTTCATCTTTAAATTTTAAAATTGTAGCCAACGTACTTGCCGAAATTCCGAACTTATTAGCTATATAGCTATGTCTATTTTTTTCGTCGTAGGATTTTTGTCAACGTAATTAATAATGTTTCGCTTTTCTGCAACCGATAAGGAACACCTTTTACGTTTCTCAGCCATTTTAACTTAAATCTTGATCAATACTGACGTTTAACTTACTTAAATCTTTAACAATACTGACGAGCCTAACGGTCTTACCACAAAAAACTAAACATCTGTTGAACAGTTGTTTTGAGACCATTTTGTACTGATTTTTTCTCTAATCAACCTCTCGAAACAACAACAAAAAACAACAATGATTGTTTTACGACCAAAATATGCGTGTACGAAACATGTCGCGACATGAATCACACACTATGAGAGTCATATAACATTGGTGGAAACTTTATATAAAGGTTTTGGGGTGACAAAATTCGTTAATTAGAGGTATTTATACTTTTTCTTGATAGTTGAAAATTCGTTCACAAAAAATGTTCGCAATGTAAAGGTATATTTTATATTGACTCTTATGGACAATTCAAGGGGATTAAGAAAAATTCGTTAAATCGAGGAAGTCGTTATATTGAGGTTCGTTATGTTAAGGTTGCACTGTATTAACTCTATTTTATTTTCTCCTTTATTAGAACATATTACCCGGGTCTCGCGTAATTTAGTGAAGCAAAATATGGCGTTTTTTAAATGCAAATTGTGCAGAACTTGACATTTTTTAACGAATAATAAGTTATAACCTATCCGTGGCACTCACTTTGCACATTATTTAATCATTGATATTTGGGCGACAATAGAGATATGAGTTCACGAGGTTTGTCTGTCTAACTTTACCCTCTTCTCAATCGTATAAGCTAGACGACAGTTAAAAAAATATTCATTGGGACTTGGGCTCTTAAATCTTGAAATCTTTAGTATAAAAAGTATTTTTTATGACGGCCTTAATACGCGATTTTTAAAGAAATTCGTGTATGAGTCGGATACGCACTTGGGCAGCGGTTTGTTTTTACAATTATGAGTTATACATACCCCTTAGTTGTAAAAAGAGGGAGACTTGTAAGTACTTTATTAATGAATAATAGTAACGACACGTTGAGTAGGTAGTAACTAGTAGTATTGGGGTTACTGGTTAGGGGCAGTATGGTTTGCGGCTTGGGCGTGGAGGAAACATTTTAATATATGTATATTTTTCGATCGAAACGCGGGAAATTCCCTGAGTCACAACAACAACATAAGTAATATTATTTTGTGTTGTAATGTGAGATAAGAGCCGTATAATTTTTTTATAAGTCATTATTTTTATAGGGTTCCGTACCCAAAGGGTAAAAACGGGACTGAGACTTCGATGTCTGTCCGTCTGTCTGTCTGTCTGTCTCCAGTGCGCCTAGCATGCGCATAACGAGAAAATTTTGTCTACATGTTTTCTCGATGTTTGATGGTTTGTCTCTTCATCTCTATTGACATTTGACCCTAACATGACATACATTTTTTCTCGTGTAGATCTGTCGTCAAAATCTATCGACATAATGTCAAAAAATGATTTTGACATTATGTCGATATCGACAATATTATAACTATACTCGAGACTCGAGAGTGAGATATCTCGTTGTAGTTAGTACGCGCATGCTAGACGCACAGGCTGTATCTTAAGGCCAGGTAGTCCCTAATTAATCAATAATAAACAAATAGTGACTTTTAAAAACCAAAAAAATACTCATTGTTGTAATACTTAATGTACTTACTTTGACAATTTGTGGTTCGAAAATATATATCAAAAATAACTTCGAAGAGGAGGCTAAATTCGAATAATTTGTGATATTTTTCTTATTTTTCATGAAGCTTATGATAGTTTTACTTCCAAAAATCATATCTACGAAAAGCTCATAACTTAAAGAAGAATAGTATACAGTGGTTACATTTTGGTCTTTATCTAAGTGAAAAGTATCCTTTACGTCGATATTCGTACTGACAGACATCGACCTGCTTATTTTAGGGACTACCTGGCCTTAATTATATTTGTACTTTAATAATTAATAATAAAATTAAAATAAATTTTTAAGGCAAAATCCAATTCAAAAACCTTTTTTTTTCGCTCTATAACGGTACAGAACCGCTCGTGGGCGAGTTCGATTCGTACTTGGCCGATTTTTTAAATACTAGTCCACTCGATTTTGAAAAATCTTATACAGATTTGAAATGTGCTATAGCGTTTACATAACTTTACTGCAAAGAATTTAGACTCCAAAAAATAAAAATAGACAGTTTCACAATTTTGTGAAATAGATAATTATTTGCCTGCATGATATTTTTTCCAAACTACTAACGCCATCTATGAGGGACTCGGCGAAGTTACTTAAAGTATGTGTAAGATTTATAACTAAACTTGGCTTTATAATAAACCGGCACTCTAAATAACCTTGCATTGTAGTTAAAATTTCATTAGCAATATTAAAATTAGGTACCTCAATAAAAAGTACTGTCAGAAATACATATTATACATGTTTTGTTTGAACTTGATAATAAAATATAATAATTAATGGTACTAAACTAAAATAATACACAGATCAATCAGATCTACAATTTGATTAAAATCAAATACATATATATAAAGCAGCAGCGTAAGTTAAATGTTAAAAGTTAACTTTTTTTTATTACATTTTAAATATAATATTCAAAGTGTAACAAAACTAAGTGATAATACTTTAGGGTGTGTATGTGTTCCTTATACATATTACATAGTATATATGTATAAAGTTTACTGTGAAAGTAGCAGTATATCCTCATTTAAATGAACTAATAGGTTGCTCCCTGTACAACTATCTTGGCCCATTTTTCAATTTACAGACATACCAACGTAAAATTTGAATACATTGATATTAGATTGTAAGGGACCTACATCCAAGTATTAAGTATATTGTATAATTTCCAGCGCTGTGGGAGGAGCAGGAGACACCGGAGTATGACATCGACACAGAGGATGAGAAGTGGCTTAAACAACAGAGGCATCCGGAGCTAACAGGTACATTGTTTGTTAATTAAAAATGTTCAACATCGTTACTACTGCTTAACTACATCTGTCATCTGCCCTAAGTTATAAGTTAACCAAAAAATGCAGTAGTTCATATTTAAAGGGGTTCTTGATAAAATACTTTGCCGAATATAATTTTCCCTTACCATAAACAATAACAGAACTTAATATTATCATTAAAGCACATTTTATTTACACGCCGCCATCTATCAAACCAATATTTTTTTATTACTTATTCTATATAAAATCAGGCAATGTCGTTTATTCTATGGCTCACTCTTTAACTTTTATTGTAATTGGTCTTATTCTTAACGAAATCATGGTAATAGTACAAGGTCATTTTTTCGACAGCTAATATTCTCCAAAATTATGACTTAGTCACATCTCACAATGGTGACGAAATATGGCGGATACACTATCACGATTACCTAATATACATAATAGGAATGAGTTGGCAGGATACAAGTAGCGTTTATTTTAAATTCATGAATAATTACAATAAACGCGAAAGTTTTTCTGTTTGTTTGTATCTCTTAACGTTTAAACTGCTGATCTGAATCTATTCAATTGCGCATGGAGACCCATTGATTCCCTGGAGGCTGGAAAAGAGAAATTATAGTTTTTACCATGGCAAAATGTATCGTTCTTACTCTACATTTTTCTGTGCAATATCTTATTATCACTTTGTATTTATAAAATATTTTGTCTGTATACTGATAGAAAGTTTCTGGAACAGTGATTAGTATTTATAATATTCTATTAAAACACGATACAAATAGCATATAACCACAATATCCTCTTTCCCTAAGTGTAGACAGATGTTACAAAGCTCAATTATTGTGATAAATGCAGATCTCCTTTAAACTGAATTGACACCAAAAGTATAATATCAATAATTGTTATTCCTGACCTCTCTGCCAACAGAGCTGAAGTTCGAGCAGATGATGGACAAGCTGGAGCGCAGCTCGGGGCAGACGGTGGTGACTCTGAGCGAGGCCAAGCTGCTGCTGGAGCGGCACGACGACCTCGTCACCGCCGTCTACGACTACTGGCTCAACAAGCGCCTCACCACTGTGAGTTCACACGCACACTACGTTTACCACTATAAAGGTCGCTGTTAAGCATTAGTGTCCTAACACACAATTTTTTGCTATTAAATTTTGAATGTAGTCTTGTTCTAAAATCTAAATCATCTAAAGAACATAACTGCATTCTTAACTCAATACGTATTTTTTGTGGTTTAGTACACGAATGCTTAACAGCGTCCTTAATTACACTATAATGAAAATAGGATAAGGTTTTATGCTCACACAGATCACGGATGGTTCATTAATCACTATGATGAACCATAGTTTGTACTTATATGTATGCCATATTATAGTAATAAAAAAGGTTCCAATAAAATTAGTCACACCAGAGCTCTGTCCCCATAAGAAGAAAGGGCGTAACTTCCATTTTGGCCAAATAGAGTTATAAATACATTTAGAATCGGCAGAGAAAGCTCTATTTTTCTGTCTAGGAAACATGGTCGAATTACCATAGTCTTGGAATAAAAAAGGTTCCAATAAAAGTCACACCAGAGCTGAGCTCTTTGTCTGCAAGCAGGAAATAATTTTGTATCCGTGTAATGGTGCATTTTCAATATCACATCTAACATTAGCATTTAGCAATAATTTACTCAGAATAGTAAGGAATTGTTAGAGAGTCGAAAGTACGAATTTGTGTATAACTTTATTTTAATTTTTTTAGCAACATCCGCTGGTGTTGTCTGTCAAGACAGAGAACCGGCCGGGTCAGTCCACCAACAACCCCTACCTGGCTTTCAGAAGACGGACGGAGAAGATGCAGACGCGCAAAAACAGGTAAACATTTAATTTAACAGCATGACGTGTATATTTTGTATTAATTTAATTAGTTACAACTAACTTACAATAATCTTCTGAAAGAATTGAGCTTCCTATTTTCCAAAGTTTATCCTAGACTAGATTTCATTTAGTGGCTGTGTATAATATAAGCGGGCTGATGGCATTATCATAAAATAAGTTGTTGAAAAATTTGTCGGCCTTGGAATTTGGATTATGTTTTACGAGTATTTAATTGTAAGTTTACGAATATCGCAGGAAAAACGACGAGAGCTCGTACGAGAAGATGCTGAAGCTCCGTCGCGAGTTGGCGCGGGCGCTCACGCTGCTGGAGCTCGTGACGCGGCGCGAGCGAGCCAAGCGCGACCTGGTGCGGCTCACCGCGCTGCTCGCCGAGCGCCGGTACGCCGCCAGGGACTTCGCCGCGCAGCTCCAGCCCGACATACCGCCCAGGTACACCACACTCTTATTTCAGGAGGGTCTCTAAGGGCCCGAAACACGACGTATTTTTTGCGCGCTGACGACGCGCTTTTCTGATGCGCTCGTCTTCTGCGCGTTTTGGCAGATATAATGTTTAAAACTTTAGGCTTCCTTGCGTTTGCTGAGCGTTCAACTTGCGCTTGTATCGAATATCGATACAAACGAGCGTAAAAAACGTCGTGTGGAAAGGCCCCTTAGTCAGACTGAAATTCAGGGACATACGAGAGATTTTTGAGGAGGTTAAAAAGAGGAGAGGAAGTTTGGGGAGGGTTAATAAAAACTCAAATAGGAATTACCTAGATTTTGCAAATAATACCTGAAGGGATATATACAATTTCTGCAGTTTATTTTTAATTTTCCATTCACTAACAAGTTGCAAATTTATTTCAGGCCACAGTACACCATACCGCTGTCCACGGCTAACTTCCGCCGCGACTACACCACTATGCACTACCCGCCGCGCGCGCCCTCCACGCCCATCGATCAGCCCAGACAGGTACGTCCAACCCTTGTCCGCATTGATTTAAACATATATACAATGCATACGATTATTCTTATACTATAATAATTGCATACATTGTATTCAAAAATTCTCAAAGAATAGGCGGGTAAGATCGTAAGGTATATTCGTTTTTTTTTCAACAAAGTCAAAAGTTTTAGTAATTTTGGATTTTACATTTTTTTTTAATTAAAACGTAGCGTAGGAGTCAAGGGTACCTTTACACGAGGCCTATGTCTGTATGTAGTCGGAAAGTCCTGTGCGTACGTTGAGTGGTGTGAGCGTGTTGTTATGGGCGTGGTTGGTTCCGTTACAGCGCGAGAAGCGTCCGTACAAGAGACGGAAACACAGGCACCACGCGGCCGGCGCCGTCCCGCGAGGTGAGTGCCCCGCCGCCGCGCCGCCGCCAGGTACCGCCCCCCCCCAGGCCAGGCCAACGCCCACACACCGTCGTTGCGACGCATCGGCTGAACGTATTGAGCTATGGTCGATACGCTGGCAGTGTACACTGTTTAGGCTATTTTGACAATCTGCACTATGCCGCTTAGAGGCTGTGTGCGAATTACTTAATATAGAGCAGAGGTTCCCAAACTCCTTTGTTTCGTAGTCCCTACAATACTAATCCGTGAAACTTGCTATTATTTTAAGTAACAGTCACTGTGCTTTTCAAGAAATTATCCGCCTATGGTGATAGCGAACCAATGGCATACAATTTTTAGCTCATCAAAAAATTATTGTAGTGATTATTCTACAAAAGTGCCAAGTTAGGAAAAATATTATTTGATGGCACGTCTATGACATCACTTTAGTGATTATTCAGAAAAGTGGCACGTTGATAAGGCAGGGTTCGCCATCTCTGGTATATGCTTTCTAATAAGAGAAATCAAACCTACACAAAGGTTCTTCATTGCTAACTAAATTAATTTACATTGACCCCCGCCTACAAATGGGGACCCCCATTTTTGGACCCCTGGACCACTTTGGAAATTACTGATATAGAGGAATGTCGACCTAATTACCTAAGCAGTCTGTAGCTCTAAAGATGTAAATGTTGATTTATAAGTGTGTAATGTCACAACTCACAACGCCTCACTTGATCGTTAGTCTGGATTAAGAGCCTGCTGTGAAAAATATCAAAGCGCGCTAGCCCCGCCTATACACCCCGCTATCCTCCAATCGTGATATAATAATTATTCCATGAATCGTGCTCCCGAGAATTGTGCTTTGCGCTGCAGCTAATAGTGAACAATATCGCTATAATGCGGGAACCGTTACAACGGTTCCCGCATTATAGCACGAAAGTAAAGGTCGTAAGTTAAAAAACTGTTTTTGAAAATTACTTAAAAATTTATTACAATTTAATAATATTTTCTTTAGCCATTATTTTATAAAGTGTGTGATTGTAGTAGTGCAAGTTATTTAATGATAGTAACTCAATAAGTGTAACAGATATTTGTTGAAAAGCCCAGAAAGATTCATAGGTAATTTCGAAAAATATAACTATCGAGTCAAAATAAGTGAATCGTGTTTTCCGTTAGGCAAATATCAGATAAATATACAATGATTAAATAAATCTCAATTATTTCATTTAAGTCAATCGTCTTCCAAAATCTAAATACTTATTAGAAAACACAGCAAAATTTGGCAGCCCACTCTTAAACAACTTTAAAGGTGAACGCAGATTTGGGCCGCACCGCACGCACCGCAGTCGCCGCATTCGAATTCTTTATATGAAGTTATAGGCAAGCTCGCATACCTACCCGCGCCGCAGTCTTCGCAACTTCATATAAAGAATTCGAATGCGGCGACTGCGGTGCGTGCGGTGCGGCCCAAATCTGCGTTCACCTTAAGCTCCGTTTAGACCAAACGAGCGAATGCTCATTCTAGTAAAGCTCTTTTGATGTAAACTAACAACGAGCATTCTTTCGTTGTTCTAGTGTGTTCGCCACGTGTTCGGCGGTAAATAGGTAGAATGCTCTAAGAATCTCGCTCGTTTGGTGTAAACGACGCAAGAGCGCTCGAGCAATTGCCTAGAGCGTTCTTTCGTGTTCGGACGTGCTCGCTCTTCGAGGCGGTCTCTTCAAAGGGATTCTAGTGTTCTTGATATTTTTACTTTTTGGCGGCTGGTTTTAGGTAGTTTATCAAAGGTTATTTCGTAAATATGGATTGGAGTAATGAAAAATGTTTACAAATGATAGAATTATACCATTACAAAAGATGTTTATGGGATCCAACCTATATGACTAAAAAAATAAATTAACTACTTATCGTTGACGAATGAGCAATGAGCATTCGCTCGTTTGGTCTAAACGGAGCTATATGATTCTCATCTATAGAGCAAAAATTCTTATTCTTGATGTTCTTGTTGATTCGATTGGTGTAAACGATCTAAAGTATGTTGTAACGAATTATAGTTTACACTAAACGAATACGAAAGAATGTTCTTGTGCTGTTCTTGCTCTATGTTCTTTTGGTGTAAACTCACCTTTACATCAGCATTTAGTGTTTTTGAATGTGGTAGGTCCCAAAAATCACAGCTAGCGTATCAAGACAATGTTAAAATGTACTATGTTCAGTCTGATGTGTCGCAACGGCTAGGGATGATACCGGCTCACCCCTAAGTTCTGACTCTCATTTTACAATATTTTCATGATTAATCTTATTTTACAAACAATTAATAGCAAAAGCTAACACTTTCGGTGTAATTTATGAATTATAATCAAAGTAGTTATATATAAGCAAATTATACACAATGTGGTTAATTTTTTTATAATTCTATATCTATTATCTACTAACAAATATTTAAATAACTGAAATTAAAGTATTAGTAACAATTTACTATTGGTCTAATATACTTTCAAAAATGTAACTTTAAGGATTAAATATAAAATTAGAATTCATGATAATTTCAGATTCTGGAGTGTGTACATCATCAGAAGAAGAATCCGCCCCACCTGACGATGGACCATTCGCTTTCCGGAGAAAACCAGGATGCTACTATGAGATGGTAATAATATAATAGGCAGATCTTTGTTAATGTGTATACTAGGTAGTCCCGCAAATAAAAAATACTTAAAATAAGAATAAATACTATCTCATTTCCTTAGATAAAAGTCAAAAATACATGAGATAAATAAACATATGGAGAAAGGAGACAATATGTTTACGTTTGCAATGGGTCCACAACCTTTACATTAAAAAAAGTCCACTGTTTCCTTATCTAATATATATTTATTTATAGATATATGATTATTTTTTTCCATAAATTGTATCACGTATCTTTCGTATTTCAGCCAACCTCAACCTTATATGGTGATCCCATGGACTCTGATAACCCACAAAAGGATGGACTCTTTGAACATGAACTGGATGATAGGACCAGGTATGGTATTTTATAAAAATTGTCACAATATTTTACGAATAAAGTTAAGTTTAATTGATATTTTTGGCTCGGGTGTAATTTCTCTGTTATGATTTCTCAAATGAAACTTATGTTTTGTAGGTTTACGCTGACTTCCATCCGACATCCGTACACGAGGTGTGTAGGGTTCGCGCGCAGAAGACTGGGGCGCGGCGGTAGAGTGATTCTGGACCGCATCGCCACGCCCCTAGACCACCTGTGGACGACGCTGCCGTTCAGGCATCCTAATAGTTCAGAGGATAAGGCACTTAGAAATGAAGAGGTAATGACTCGAGTTGAATATAATCACAGTATTCATTCTATAAATTCGTTTGCCAAAGTTAAAAATAACAAGAATTTGTCATATTTTATTTACATTTGGGATGTATTACAGGTCGAATTGGAAACGAGGCCACATCGAACTCCCAAGGTGATGACGAGGGATTACCACACGAGTGGCAAACATCCATGGAGATACGCCTTCCGAAGACATCTCGCCAGGAACCCTGAACTGTGGACGGTGCCCGTCAGTGAAGAGGATAAACCCAACCTCGGGGATTTTAAACTCGACCTGGATGACATTAAAATGGACCTCGACGACGTCAAATTGGACTTCCCGGTCAAGTTGGACGTGGACGAAAAAATAGACATTGACGATGTGAAAGTGGAACCCATGGAGGTTGATAAAGTGTTACCGGACTTACCTCAAGATAGTGATATTAGTGTTAGTGTAAATCCAAGGACTATAGATGAAAATGTAAGAGAGAACTTGCAGAGGGTGATCAGAAAGAGATCGTGGAGTGGGTGTAGTGATAGCAGTTACAATTCCGACGACAGTTTGCAGCCTGTGGAGCACGAATTTGAAAAGTTTTTCAGTGAAGTCAGTACGAAATGGTGAGTTTTTATTCTAACTTGTATAGAAGAAATATTTTGAAAAATATTGTAGCTGCTTTAAATTGAGCATATTTTCTATGCGCCTCCGTGGTCCAGTGGTTCAGAGCTCGGCTCTTGACTCGGAGGTCGTGGGTTCGATTCCCGCGTTGGAAACATGTTATTTCCAAGTTTGGTTAGGACAATGCAGGCTGATCACCTGATTGTCTGACAAGTAAGATGATCCATGCGTCGGATGGGCATGTAAAAAGTCGGCCCTGCGCCTAATCTCTCGCCAGTCGTGTCGGTCTTCCATCCCACTGGGTTATGAGAGTAAAAGGAATAGAGAGTGCTCTTGTGTTCTGCGCACACACTTGGGCACTATAAAATTACTCCAGCGTAACTGGCCATGGTTTCAATGTAATCGGCCACCTTCACCGAAACCAGTGTGGGAGTTATTTGTTTTATTTTCTATGCGTTTAATAAAGCAATTATCGTTTCTTTAGTACCTTATAAGGTACCTCATAGTAATACACGTGTTTTCAAAAATCAGCTTTTCAAATTTTTCCATAAAGTATAGTTTTCACAGAGCCAGTACTGGCTGCCAGTCTTATTGGCAGCCAGTACTGGCTCTGCGAAAACTATACTTAACAGTTAGTGGAGGCAGTGAAGGTTTTCACCTCCGATTTCGTTGAACCTCCATCGATTTTCATGAAAATTGGTAAGTAGGTGGAGGATATCCTAGGAAACAAAAGTGACATAGTGCCAACTTGCGCTTTGGCCCTGGGGGTGGATGCCAACCCTTCTCGGGGGGTGAATTTTTTTAAATAAAAATAACCCCAGGAATAAGGGGGTGTGTCTATTATTATTAATAATAATAATAATAGACACTCAAATTCTAAGCAAATTTTGTAATTTAAAGTTTTTTGAATAAATCAATACTTTCGGAGTTATTAAAGATCAAATATCATGTTTTTGCGTGGGAAAAATACTTGTCTTAAACTATAGAAACTATAGGTTTTTACGAAAAATATGTAATTACCAAAATTGAAGCTCATAAAAAAACAAACTAATATCTATTCTAAAATGCCTTCCTATGTTCATCCAAAGTGAGGTATAGGTGATTGTATATATATTTTCTTTCGGCGAGTACCTAACCCGGTAAACCAATGCATTTTATGACATGTACTTCCTTAAAACTTTTTAAAGTGCTTAAAAATACCATTCTATTAAGCATTGTAAAAAGTTAAAAGCATCAAAATTGAACAAGTAATGATAAAAATAAGATGACACTTTCAAATTTTTTTGGAAAAAGCGTAAAATAAAACGTTGACCATTTCTACAATAATTCAAATTTATGGTTATTCCCAAAGGATTTTCTTTATTTTAGTATAAGTAATGACCTCAAAAATTTTTCTTGGTTTAGAATGCTTAGTTTTGAAAAACAGAATTTTCGTAAATATCATTTTGTTTTGAACATAACTTCAAAAATATTGAACTTTCGTAAAAATTATAAAGAACGAAATTGGTGTCCACTTTTTAAGAAATCTTTTGATTTTCTTTTGATTTTTATAGGATGAAAAACAACGAAGATAGAGACTTTTAAAGCCTTACTTTTACTGCAAGAACCATGAAATCGGGACCTTTTAACCCTAATTTTTTTTTAAACCAAGGGCTTTAAAAAGTATTGTTTAAGTTGATATTAAAGCTCTTTAAATTACCTTTAAAATGGTCCATAAATGAACCCGAAAACTTAAAAATTAACAGAGCTATTGTGATGGAACAAAAATATTTTTTTTGAAAACAATTTTGAAGCAGAGATTTGGGATGCAAATATTGTAGAAAAACCTGTCAAAAGGTACATCTATACTAATATTATAAATGCTAAAGTATTTTTGTCTATCTATTACCTCTTAACATCCAAACGGTTCAACCAATTTTTCTGAAATTTAGTATGAAAATACTTTAGAGTCATGGGAATGGATATGGACATAGAATACCTACTTTTTATCCCGAAAAATGTACGGTTCCAGCGCGATTGCAGGCGTCATATAGTCCTTACTAAATATACGTTAATCTTTTCAAGTTTTTCAATATTCAGAAAGTAAACAAAACGGTAAATGTCGACTCGATAAGAGAGGGGCTTTTTATAATAATGTACGTCTATTAAATATTTCAGTCTAGCAGATTCAGCCTTTGCGTAAATTTTTTGTACAGAGGGTATTTAGAAATCGTTGTTTGAATATTTTGGACTAAATAATATCAATGTTTGAAATATATTAATAAAATTTATCTTAACTATGAAAAAATATTAATGCTGATATAAAAAACCTAAAATAAAAACTTAGAGCTTATTTTTCAGACATTGGGTAGTTTACAGGGGTAAAAATATCGCAAAAAAACTTAATAAGAAATTAATACTAAGTAAATACTGAAAAAATTGGGTTCAAAAACATAAACCTATTAAGTTTTTGAATTGGGTTTTACCGTGATTCCGCAATAAAGGGCTACTTTTGGGGGTTTATTATTTCAATCTTATCCAAAAATTATATCATAAATATTAAACAAACTGTTTTAAATGCAATGTAAATATGCGATTTTAAGATTCAGAAGTACAAAAAGTGTTTTTCACGATTAAAGGGATGGTTGCCATAAGGGTTGAAAAATTAATTAAATAACCATAAAATATCATGAAAAAAACATAAAAACATTTATTTTATCGAATCAAACCCAATTAGTTAAGCCAGAATGGTTAAATCTGCATTTTTTCTATTTTCAACAAAAGGGGTGGATTCCACCCCTAAAATAAAAAAAGCGCAATACGAGCGTATGTCACTTTTAAAGTAGAGGGCTTAATGTACTTAATCCCAAATTTTCATCAGGTTGCACCTGATTTTTGCCTTCATTTACTGTACTAAGTATTAAAGATGGCAAATTATTTCAGGTTACATTTCCGACCGAAAACACCGCCCCCGTCCCCACCGCATAAAGAAGCTCCTCAGGACGATCAGTTTCCCATAGCCCAGGACACGGCCATCTCGGTGGAGCTCACCTCGGGCCTGCCCAGCGGCGGTCTCGATACCTTCACCACGTCGGAGTTCACACTCAACGACCTGTACGACGTCAGCCCGGACACCGACAACAGCGGGAGCCTCGACATCAGCGGGGAGGATCTCCTCACCGAGAACTTCACCGGACTGACCGAAGCCCAGGTCGAGAGCATCCTGTCCGAGACGGATCTCAAGGCCCTAGCCGACGTCGACCTCACTAAAGTCGACAAGAAAGGAATCGGCGACGACCTTCTCGAGGAGCTCGCAAAGGACGTGGATGGAAAAGATTCTTTTTTATTGCAAGGCCAGAGCTCGGAAGGGCGTGCCAGCTCTGGCCAAAAGAGGAAGCGAACGGACGGTTTCGGTTCTACCGTCGTGCATGTATCCGGACTGGATAAGGAGCCCATTTATGTGGAGAAGGTAAATCTACTGAAAAGTAACGACAAAGTAACTATGTTTAAAAATAATGAGTAATGACATTCTGATATAAATATTGTATCGTAGGTGAGACCGCCGTCGCCTAAGAAGATAGAAACGCCCAAGGAAGCTAAGGAGACGAAGCCGTCGATGAAGGCGCCGGCGGTCGGCGGCGTCGCAGCGGGGGAGGCAAGCGAGAGCGGGCGGGCGCGCGTCCCGCCCAAGCCGAGCCCGCCCAAGAGCGTGACCAAGGCTTCGCCTGTGAAGCGTCACCTTGTGAGTGCCCGCCCCGCCGCGCCGCCCGCCGCCGCCCCCGCCCCCGCCGATCACACCATACGACCAGTCGCCGTCTCCGATGGCCTCAAGGTAATAAATAATGCGAGGAGGCTCGACTTTTCATGTTTTTGGGGCTCCGTACCCAAAGCCCTATTACTACGGTAATAGCTGTCCCTCTGTCTGTCAGTCTGTCTGTTTGTTTGCTGTGTGTCTCCAGGCTGTAACTCAAGAACCGCTATAGCTAGACTTATAAAATTTTCACAGATTGTGTATATGTTACTGTAAAAGCTCGAACTTCGCTAAATCTTAAGATTTAAGTGTCAATCTTAGGATTTACCGACACTAGTTGGTAAATGTAAGTATTTCTAATAATACGACGATTTTTTCGAACATTTACCATTAAAATTCGGTATATGCTAGGTTTTACTACTGTCAACTGGTAAATGTTGGTTTTAGGAATAAAACAAAGAGTAATTATTCTAAATTATTTACCTTAATAAACTATAAGACAAAACAGGTAGGTACATATAGTTAATATAATGCTTACCTAAGTTACTATAATTCAATCAGTATTTTTCTTATATTTGGTTTTAAAAAAGTAAAAAGGCAATCAAAATATGTTATTAATTAATAGGTAAGGTATGTACATACCTAAAACAAAATATTTCACTAATTGATGGAAAGCAACTTCCGGTGCCCATGGACACTCGCAACTTCAGAAGAGCTGCAGGTCTGTCGGCCTTTAAGAGGAAATAGGGTAATAGGGGTAGGGGAGAGTAGGGAAGGGTAGGGGGATTGGGCCTCCGGTAAACTTACTTACTCGGCGAAACACAGCGCAACTGTTTCACGCCGGTTTTCTGTGAATCCGTGGTATTTCTCTGGTCGAGCCGGCCCATTCGTGCCGAAGCATGGCTCTCCCACGGTTAATTATACCACTTTAATAATTTATAATAATATTAAAATAAAATAAAGATTTTATGTTTTTGCTCTATAACAAAACCATAAAATCTTTATTACATTCAACATAAGCCATGCCATTACTGTAAATCCTAAGATTTACCAACTATATGGTGGTAAAAGTTCGTATCGCAAACCTTTTCGGACATTTACCATTAGGGATTGGTAGATCTTAGGTTTTACTAGAAAATCTTAGGATTTACTGCAGTTCGAGCTTTTACAGTAACATATATATCTGTTGCCGCTATAACAACAAATACTAAAAACAAAATAAATTAAATATTTAAGGGTGGCTCCCATACAACAAACTTGATTTTTTTGATATTTTTTGATATCAATAACGGCAATACAATAGGCACTTGAAATATTCTGGGAATACTTAGTTTTATTTGTACTCAAATAATTGAAAATAAAATTTTAATAAGTGAAATAACGGGGGCTCCCATACAAAAATCACAATTTTCAGCCTATTTTGGCTCTATTGTGGTACGGAACCCTGCGTGCGCGAGTCCAACTCGCACTTGGCCGATTTTATTTAGGGGGCGTCCACAAATTACGTGAAGTGTTTTTTTGAATTTTTGACCCCCCCCCCCCCACAAATCTCACGTGAGATTTTCAAAATGTGGGTTTCTTACGTAACCGTTTGGTTTGACAGTCAGTAGATTTTCTTGCGAACGAATTTGTAAATGATCTTAATCGTATAACGATTACGCTTACGATTAAGAGTCCGTATACGAAATTTGCCGATTTCGCTGATTTAATAGACGTGATTTAACAGTTAAAATACAGTATTTCTATAAGTTTTAATGCACAACATGTAAGATCATTTCAATTATAATCTTATGTTGGAGCTAGTTTTTTTTAAAGTATTTTTAAATAATCCAACTCAAACCCGCGACAGTTTTGTGATTTTTGCTGTAAAAGGTTTAGAATATCACCTGTTTATGGATTGTATTGACGTCTTAACGGTATGAAAAAAATACAATGTACTGTTGAAAAGACGTCTATACAATGTTGGAATTACTTTTTACCACTTTAATCCTTCGATCGGAGGTTCTAGGAATTCCCATTGTATTCTTTTGTTCTCGCGATCACCGGTGCTCGCGCGGGGCCTGAAAGATTAATATGAAATAGTTGAGTAAAAAAATATGTAACTCGGCAATATTTTAGAGAAAATGGGCAAATAATTGCTGTTAATTTCGACAACTTGGAGCTGTAATTCATAAAAAGAAAACGACAGAAATAATCTATAGATAAAATTCTATCCAATTCGAGAAAAAAGAAAAAAAAACAAATTGTGCCAAAAAACACGATTCAAAACAACCTAAATCTCACATTATATTACTCGCCGCAAGGCTCGAGTCGGCAGTCCGCGCTTAAATATATTTTTAAATCTAATAATTTATATATATATTTTTTAAATCTAATAAGGGAAAAAAACAAACAATATTTCTGTAGCGAACCTTTGCAATTTCATATTCATCGGCAAAATTTCGTATACGGACTCTTAAATCTGAAGCATAGGTACAATCTGGATGAAATGGACTAAAATAGTATCATTCTGTTGAGAAAAATCGTATTTTTGAAATTACGTGAGATTTGCCGAGACCCCCCCTCTCCCCAACGTGAGATTAGGTGAGATTTGACTCGACCCCCTCCCCCCCCCCCTAAACACCTCACGTAATTTGTGGACCTTATATATTTCAGACACATAACGTAATCACAATCACATTAACCGATTCAATGCGGCGCACATTTTTGAAGACTTTCAGTCGTGGCGGCATACAATTTTCTCGTGACACGTTAGCCATAGAAGTAGATGACACGGCTACCGTGTCACCCGCCACGTTCAAAAAGGTTTATTGTTTTTTTTTTGTTTTTTCGCTTGTATTAACTTGATTTATTTGGTTGAACCCAAATCATTGATGTTAACGGAAGGCTACATTGTTTTGAGTTGATTTCGAGTAGTTTTACTAAATGTTAACCTGAAAATGGCAGGTAAGCTATTTTTTTATTCAGATGTTGCAAACCTTTTGTAGGTTTCAAAGTTAGAAAAATGAGTATATTAAATAGATCTGGGTTTCCGATGTAAACTATACGTTCGTAGATAAATTTAAAGAAGTTCGTTGTTAAGTTTTTTTAACCGACTTCCAAAAAGGAGGAGGTTATCCGTTCGGCTGCGGATATTTTTTTTGTGTGTTCAACGATTACTCCGCCGTTCGTGATTGAAATTTTTCTTTTGTTGTATAGGGTATTTGTTCCGATTGATCCGGTTCTAAGTTGGTACCATGTTCACAAAAGTGGTGGTCTGATGATGGGAACCATGAGGCTAAAAAAGGAGACAGCCCCTACTTTTTTCAATTCACAAAATATTCAGAAACGAAGCCTATAGGCTTGTTTTGCGTGGAAAATTAAGACGGTTTTGCTCAGAGTAGAACCTTCTAAAGTGCAATTTGAGGGAGTTACAATCGCTTTCTAAATGACACGGCTCACGTGTCATACGCCACACGTTAAAAACCCATAAGACGCGGCTGTCGTGTAATACGAAATGAATGCACATTTAAAAAAGGTTGGCGGTCCCTACTTTTTTGCAATTCACAGAATATTCAGAGGCGAAGCCTATAGGCTTGTTCTACGTGGAAAATTAAGATAATTTTGTTCAGAGTAGAACCTTCTGAAGTGTAATTTGAGGGAGATACAATTGTTTTTCAAATGACACGGCTAACGTGTCATACGCCACACGTTAAAAACATGTATGACACGGCTCCCGTGTCATCCGCACTGAATCGGTTGATTAGTTACTAAGACAGGGTCATGCCGCATGCGCATATATGTAAATTACAGATATGCACAACATTATTATGACAGTTCAGTTAATTAATCCTTCAAGCCTCATAAGAGTACCGGTGATCGCGACAACAATAGAATACAATAGCGTTTCCAAGAATCCGCGATCGACGGATTAAATGATAATAAGTAACTAGACGTTCCGCGCATCTTCGCCCGCGTAAATTAGATATTTTCAATATTTTATTATTAGAGTTCAATAATAATTGTAATATAAATGACCGACTTACAGGTTCGACTGCAGAGCCAGAGCACCAGCGTGGGCGGGGCGATGACGTCGGTGGGGTCCGTGAGCGGTGTGGGCCAGGTGGGCGTGGGCCAGGTGGGCGTGGGCCAGGTGGGCGTGAGCGCCGGCGGCACCGTCGTCGGCCTGCTGCAGAACGGACCCTTCACCGCCGTCGCGATACCGCACTCGCATATCGGTAAGCTTTTAATTGGTGTTGAGTGTCAATATATACTAGCACATAACACCCGTAAAAAATCCTTTATCGTGCGGGAACGTACATTTTCCGGGATAAAAATCTATGTCCTTTGGGACTCAAGTTTATCATCTCCATACCGAATTGAATTAAATCGGTTCAGCGGTTTAAGCGTAAAGAGGTAACATAAGGGCAGTGAGACACACCTTCGCATTTATAATATTAGTAAATATTAGTATGAATAACTTTAGTCGCTTACGAAATGTGTTTAATTCGTTTCTGTAGGAGTCTTTAAGCGATGTCGCTGACAAAGTTTCCTGACGATAATTAAATAAATCAATGTCTTTCGCCTAATATGGTGTTTTGGTTGTGCTGTGGACTGTGGTGCTCTCAGTAAATTAAATTAACTCCGTTTTAGCTTCTGCGAGCGTGACGAACGTCGCGAGCGTGGGCAGCGTGGTGAGCGCGGGCGGGGCGAGTGGGGCGAGCGGGGCGGGCGGCGCGGGCGCGCGGCGGGTGTCGGCGCCGCTCGTGCAGCTCGCGTCGGGCTCGCTGCACAAGCCCCTGCAGCTGCAGCAGCCCGTCGTGGTCAACTCGCAGGTGCACCACGTGGCGCCCAGCAAGCTCAAGGTGCTGCACGCGCATCCGCTCACGCACTCGCAGCGCGCGCAGCTGCTGGCGCAGAACCGCTCCCTCGCGCAGCTGCCCACCGTCGTGTCGCTCGCCACGCTCGGCGACTCCAAGCCCCCCGGCGCCGCGCTGCTCAAGGCGACGCCGGGCTCCGTGGCGCAATTCTTCGAGATCAAGGGCGGGCAGCTCGGCAAGGGGCCGCATCTCGTCAACGTGCTGCGCCAGCCGCAGCCGGGCAAGGCGTCCGTCGCGCGCCTCGACCTCGCCGACGCGCGGAAACGCCAGCAACAGACGGTCGTGCTGGACGGCACGCTCAAGGGGCCGCGGCCGCAGCGCGTCAGCGTCAGCCTGGACGGCCGGCCGCTGGTGCGCGCGGCCGTGCCGGTCCGCCATCACATACAGTTGAAGAACAGAATACAAGTCGGGGCGCTGGCGCGGACCGCTGAGCCCTCCACGAGCGTCGCCGCCCCGCCCAAGACCACCACCATCCCCGGCTCTGTGGTCGCGAATCTGCTGCAGAAGAACGTGCAGCTGCCCAAGGGGCAGAAGATCGCCATCTCGGGGCCGGGCGGCCAGCCGCTGTCCGCCAACGTCCAGGCCATCGCCTTCACCACGGCGCAGCTCAAGGCGCGGCAGAGCCGCCTCATAGCTCAGCCGCGCCCCACGCCCGTCGCGTAAGTTTAATACTAAAATTCGGTTTATGTAAGAGCATTTTCACAAAATGTTGTACCCCCTTTGTTTGGTGTGTCCCCAGACTTTAGACATTGATTTAAGCTACTAATATTTATTGTCCGGAATTTTATACTCTTCTGGGTAATTATGTGATATTAATATTCAACTTTGGCCCACCACACATTCCCACCACTGTATCTCCTGTGTCGCCAGGATCGACAGCGGCATCCAACCACGAAAACCCTTTGAAATTTAGGGCCACCGGGTAGCAGGCGAGGTACGATGAGACGTTCTAGTAATTTACCTAAGCAAGGCAGTAACGTTATCGGACGGTAAGATTTTGGGTCGTCAGGAGGTTTGTTTCCCGCTTTAGGTATTAATTTTAAGCAACCGGTGCGCCAAATTTTTGGAAATATACCTTCTGCGATACATCTGTTGTAAACATGTAGAATCGATGAACTGGCCGCTAAGCACGCTTGTTTTATCATAATATTCGATATTTTATCCTCGCCCGCAGATTTTTTTATAGGCAAAAGGTTTACTATTTTACTAAACTCCTCCGAAGTTGGTAAATCTGAGGCCGGTGTATGTATGGGGTCTAGCATTCTACTCCTAATGTCGCGGTGGTGTTCATCATCCAAGGAGGGCTCGTCGTCTGGGATGAGAACGTTTAGATATGCCTTCGCCGTTTCGTCTAAGCTACAAGTGTAAGAGCTGTTAATTTTAATATTTGAGAAAAAGCTTGGCTCATTACTACTACCGGGTTTAAGCTCGTGGTATAAAGAGGACCAGGGGCCCTCTTTATCCAGTCTATTCGCGGCATTCTTCAACATATTATTTTTCGCTAACGTAACGGCGGCGCGATAGCGTGACCTTGAAATGCGTAGGTTATTCAAACTAATTATGTAATTATAATTCGAACGATCGTGGCCAGATTTACGAAGATTATTGATTTTGCGCCTGGCCCTTCTAAATTCCCGACGAAGATTAAGAAGGTTACTGTTCCACCATTTACAGTTGTGATCTTTTTTAAGAGGTCTACGACCCAAGGCTACATCGGCACAGTAAACAAATGTGTTTGTCATAATTTCCGCGCACTCATCGACGTTTAAATCCGGCCGAGTGAAGTCTCCGGCATGAGCGGTAAAGAGGGAGCGGAATAAATTCCAATCGCCGTTCTTTTCGTTGTATTTATAGTCATTAGAATTGACTACGGTATCACTCGGGACCGCACGAGAAAACTCGTACACCAATAAGCGGTGATCACTACATGACGCATCAGGTAGGACACGCCAATGCCTAATCTGGACGTACGCGCTGGATAGCGTGACGTCAATCGACGATTCGCCCGTTGGGCTACTATAGGTAGGTGGTGCATCGGGGGGTGTTGTGAATTTGGAGGTTAAACTCCGCAATAAAGTCTTCTACAGCGGTACGACGGTCGCGGTCAGTGTACCTAAGCTCTAAGCTGGCCGTGCCATAAGGGCGAGGATGCATTGACGTCGGCGCCAATAATAATTTTATCACCCGCGAGAGATTGTAATACGCGGCGGAGTTGATGTAAATGTGGGCCTACGGTATCCGCGTACTGAAAGTAGCAGCTTACAACGTATAGTCTGAACTGAGGACACGATACCTCGGCTACCGCACAATGCGACGTCGAAAGGTTAGTTAAGGCCGTGACTGAAAATCTAGACTGAGGTGTGTATATACCCGCGCGAGCTAAGTTATTAATTTGTATCATTTTCGACCGAAACGACGCGAGTTGATATTGTTCTTGAACAAGTACTAAGTCTAAATTGTGGTCAGAAACTAACTTTTCTAATTCTAAAGTCGCGTGCTTTTTATTATGGAGGTTTAACTGTCCTATATTTAAACTATCCATACCTAGTAGTTAAAATAAGTTGCTCCATTTTGCTTTTATATGTTGGACAGTCTGGGGAGCCCGTGGGGTGGTCGGAAGGTTTTTTATAACGTTGGCAACTACCACAAACTGGCTTAAAATTTTCTTTATCTTTGTTGGGGCACGACAACGAGCTGTGTTTTTCGGCACAGTGATAGCAGCAAGGATTAGGATCGCGACAGAATTTAGCGACGTGCCCAAACTGTTGGCAGTTGCCGCAGCGGACCAGCTCAACGTCGTCCACGAAGCGACACATCGCCCAATCGATAAACAGTTTTTCTTTTGAATTGATCAGGTGTTTACGCACAGCGGGGTCTAATTCGATACCTATCCATTTCCTGTTGTTGTAATCTTTATTTAAATTACGACGTCTTACTATTTTTGTTGAACGCAAAAATTGTTCTTGAGACATATTCATTTCGCCATTAATATTTTGATTAAAAAGTGCGAGAAGGAAATTATCATCCGTCATATGTTGCGGTACATCTTTTATGAGAATACGTGGGTTACGTCCTTTAGGCGACTCAAGTCGCAGACCGGCCGATTTAAGCGCTTCCACGGATTTAAGTTTATTAACTTGCGACTCGCTAGTTAGTCGCAAGATCACACCCGAATTAGCTGTTTTTTTGACGCCGTGAAATTGAAAACCGTCGGCCGGGTTGATGACTTTCATCAGAGCTTGTTTTGTCTCCGACGATGATTTTAATTCCCCCGATTTTTCTTGTGTCGGATAGGCAATAACGCAGGGAAGCGGTTTTCGGGTCTCGACTGGCGGCACTGACTTCGCAAGTCTTAGTTTAAGCGCGTCCGAGTAGGAGGTAGAAGGCGCGGCGGCAACTGTTTGTACGACGGGATTAGTTTTGGCAGCTAACAATTCGCGTTCCATATTAGCGACCTTTGTTTCCAAGGAGGAGTTCTTTATGGCGAGAAGTGAGACGATCGTAGTTATTTTTTGAGTCATACTCATAATATCGGACTTGTTGGCAAAATTATTACGGCGAAACACGGTGTCGTTTGCGAACTCGTTTATTTTGGCTAAGTACGAGCTAGCTTCGCGGACGAGCTCGTAATAATTGCAAGCATCGTCGGATGCGCGGCTTGTGTCTAATAATGACGTAACGGGGGACAGCAGAGGCTCGGTCCCTAGTGGGTTGGTGACGCTTCTCCACAGGTGACAAGGAGGAAGGAGATAATTCCGACAACAAACGTTTACCGGACGAGAATGTCGGAGAACGAGGAGTTTTATCGCTTCCATTAAAAGGGTTTGTATCTTTATCTGGCGGCATATTATTTTGGCTCGACATTGTGAGTTAATATAAAATTTGAATGTACCAATTACACTTTTGTTCATTCTAATTTAAATTAGAATGAACAAAAGTTTAGCTTAATAATCACAGTCAGCTGATCGCAAGGCCGGCCGGCGCCGCGCGAGCGGTACCGACACACAATATTTTACCTACCTACAATTCCCTACTGATAAAAGTGAACAAATAAATTTACTTACCGAGTTAAATCCAATAAAGTACGAGCAAATGTGTTAAAAAACTTACAGTACACGTAGATTACACCGTTACCTAGCTAATTACACACACTCAGCACGAATTCACCGATTTAAAACCACCGAAAATAATTTTTAATCCCGGAGCGCACGTCAGACGATGTTAACCGTACGGAGGCCGCGGGGGGAGGGGGTTTTAATATTCAACTGTATATTAAAGTATTTCGTAAATTTATGAATATATACTGCATTTGCACCAAAATACTTCTGAGGGACCTCATAATTTCGACTGTCCCCACCCCGAAATCCCGATGAAATGCGTTATTTTAACGTAATTGGCTTATACAGCTTCAAATATATTTTTTAATTATGCCAAGAATTTACTTACTTGGAATATGCAAATTAAGTCTTTTTTACCATTCAAATAAATTTACAAATCCGATTTGAATTCGGTCGACAGATTTTGAATATGCCTGACATGTCAATTATGTTACCAAAAATCTGAGAGAAAATAATCAAATATGGATATTTTCTTTGTGAAATGGCAACAAATTAGCTTGATTTATGTGTCAGCTATTTTACAAATCATTCGGCGATTTGCACCGGGATCGCAACAAGAGTTGGAAGTGTCCACACAGTGTTTCGTGAAAAAAAAAGTCAGGACAGTTACCACTATTTTAATCACTTTTTCGCCTACACTACATAAAAACTATTTTTATATTTATAAAGTGTTTCGTAAGGATAGCGTTACTGTAAATATAAAATACTTTGGTGTACAAATGAATTAAAAGTGAATTTATAAAACTGGGCGATTATGATAATGTTACCTCCATTATGTTACCAATTTGGATGGTAACTATAAGATGACTGGCAAAGTAACATAATTGACAGGATAAAGTTGTGTTCACATGATGGTCATAGATAAATTAAATTTTAAATCAGTCTAATATTCTGAATGCGAAAGTTTGTGTGTGTGTATGTTTATTTATATATAATTTTAGTAAAATTTGGTTTGGAGATAGGAATAACACATGGACTAGTTTTTACTGCGGGTAAATACTTCATTCTCATGTAAAAATCTTTAGCCCGTGGGTGAAGTCGTTTAATATAATTCACAAAATATGCATTCGTTTCCATTTTGACCTAAACTTTCTTTAGTAAAACGTTTAAGATTTCAGAATACATAATATGTATTACGAATTACGATGCGATTTTTCTTTGACAATTTCGTCTAGGTTTCAGATTCGATCTCTAGAATATAATTTGATTTTAAAAATGTATATGTTGTATCTTGGTGCTATCACCAGTCTTGACATTTTCTTATCCACCCATCGTCACACCTATAACTCCACCCATGTAAATTTACGTTTATGATTATGTTACTGTCAGTAATGTTACCCTTTTCTCAATCAAACCATTATATTTGTTATTTGTGCAGAAATATTGAGGTTTTGAGGGTTTTAAATATTAATAAAATAGTTTATATTGCTAAATAAATAAATTTAAAGCCAATTCTTAAGGGAATGCACGAAACAAATAAAAAAATATGATGTCTCAACATACTTGGTATCAAAACTGACATTAAATCAGGGTTAATGAAAAAAAGGAATATTTGTTGAATTTTCTATTATGTTTTTTAATAAATAGCAGTTAAAATTAATAAAATCAGTCATTTATTTCCTAACTGTCTGCTAAAATACTCTAGAAAATGTGGTAACATAATTGACAAGCCTTTTGTGACTATCTCTCATATTATTTTCTTCAATATTTTCGTAATTAAGAAGTATTTTAAAGTGTTTTTCATATAAAATGATAGTTAATTGCACACAGAACATTATTACCACATTTAATCCACAAAATATCACACTTTAAAAAACCGTCCTCAAATCTGGCCAGGTACAACATTTTGTGAAAACGCTCGTAAAATAAATCTTTTCTTATCCATTTCGTTTAAGCTTCGAGAAATTCTGTTTCAGAATTTGCGCGTTTTTTATTCGTTGGCTTAGTTTTAAAGCGTTTTAAGCAGTCGTTTTACGTTGCAGCGAGATAGTAGAGGCGACGACGACCCCGGCGCCGACGTCCTCGACGGGCGAGACGGCGCTCGGCGACGGTGAGGCGGCGGCCAACGGCGGCGTGCGGCGGCGCCCCGCCGACACGCTGCCCATGGAGGTCACGTGACAGCCCGCGTCGCCGCCCGCCCGCCGCCGCCGCCCCCGCCCCGCCGCCGCCGCCCCGCGACCCGACAGACACGAGCGAGGCGAGTGTCTCACCTCGGACGAAACTCGTTCCACACCGAAGCCGGTATCGTCGTCCGACACCGCCGCTCCCGACGCGGACCCCCCCGACACACCGCGGACGGACGATGCACCCGAGGGGGTAAACTCGACGAGGAACGAAACCAAAAGCGTCGACTCGAGTGGCGAACTCGACGCGACCGATTCGAGAGAAGTACCTTTTATTAGCTATATAATTAGCAAAGGTAAAAATACACCAGATGCGACAAACGAGTGTACCGTCGCCGAGGACGAGAGAAATTCTGTAGGGGGCGATCGACGCTCGATGGCCGAGCCGCTTTCTGTGAGCGTGGATGCGGAAGTCGCCGCCGAAGTGACGCGTAATAATTTAGTGAGCCGAGTCTCCGAGGTCGACACTCGCGTGGAGTCTTTACCGATTCTAGTATTCTAGCAGAAGCCGATGTAGGCGCGCGCCGCACGCAACTTATAGGTTATATTTCAAGTTACGAGTTAAACGTCTACTAATGAAATTGTCAGTCATTGCATTTTGCATACATAGACCAGAGTTTTATTCTATTACATAGTGCAGTAAGAGTAAATGTTTTGACACTGGAATATAATTTGAAAATGTTCGTGGTAATATTATTTCAGTACATTACTACCATTCCGATGTTTTTGTATTACGTTTATAGCTCTTTTAATAACTTGACATAAAATCTGTACCTTAAGGCCTCTAGTACACCGACGCTGCGAACTGCGAAACAGCGGCGAACCGATTTACTGTCTCATCCGCCACACGACAGTGCGTTATATCGCATCTCACTCTATTACAGTTTCGCAGATTTTTCCTGTTTCGCAGCGTCGGTGTACTAGAGGCGTAAAACCTTGTTATGCTTTGCTATATTTTGTGTAACGAATTGATTCGATCGTTTATCGGAATTGTGTATCTATTATATATGTTACGCTCAAAGACCGAAATCGCTCAATGAGCGAAAAAGTAGCTCACAACGCGTTGTGGTCACAGCGAAACAGCCACGACGCGAAATTCGCGTTGTGGCTCTGATGAAAACGGCCACGACGCGTTCTGGCAATCACAAAAAGACCATAACGCGAAATTCGTGTCGTGGCTGATAAGTGATATGCTATTCGTTTTTCTTGATTTGTTCTTGATTGATTAATCGTCCGTAGGTATGGAAGATTATATTTGAATTACCACGCGGCACGCGTACTACAAAATATTTTTTCTTTTACTAAATCACTGTATAACGTGTTTATCATTATTATTTATAAAATATCCATAGTTCTATACTAGTAGTGTTATATTTAAATTATATAAATTAAAATAAAACTATTTTTTTATTTATTTATGAGATCAGATTACTTTATATAAAAAAAAAAAAAAAACAATAACACGTTGCGCCAGACAGATAGACAGTAATGATATTAGTACGGATAGTATGGAACTATGGATATTTTATAAATAATAATGAAAAATACGTTATGCAGTGATTTAGTAAAAGAAGAAATATTTTTTTGTACGCGTGGTAATTCAAATATAATCTTCCATACCTATGGACGAATAATCAATCAAGAACAAATCAAGAAAAACGAATAGCATATCACTTATCAGCCACGACACGAATTTCGCGTTATGGTCTTTTTGTGATTGCCAGAACGCGTCGTGGCCGTTTTCATTAGAGCCACAACGCGAATTTCGCGTCGTGGCCGTTTCACTGTGACCACAACGCGTTGTGAGCTATTTTTTCGCTCATTGAGCGATTTCGGTCTTTGAGCGTAACATATACATATAACCTATATTAGAAAAATTTGTATGTTACTTAGTTTGCAGTCATAACTCATATGCATAATGATAAAAAAATCATATTACCGAATGGTACCTATAAAGGATTTTACTCGTTCTCAGTACAATTATAATAATATTATGCCTATTAGCTGCAGCTTTTTACCCATTAAAAAAAACAAAATTTAAAAAATTGTGTCAGATTATAAGATAATAATAAAACGGTGAGAAAAGTACCAAATTCGTACTATGTTTAATGTTTATCTCAATTTTGACTTCGTCACTGTTGTAATGTAGATAAACCCCAATCCAAGTGAGATCTACTACTCGAGTTTTCGACTTACAATATTAGACGGATAACGGAGTTTATTCTGTGTATTGTACTCTAATTATTGTTGTTTATGTAGCGTAAATAAGGGATAAAAACTAATATGTAGACATGGATATGGGCGTGTCAAAATATGTAAATGCACAGAGTAACTAAAGTGCATGTACATGCGTTGACACAACAAACTTTCTGTTTAATGGATAATTAATATTGCTACTCGGAAGTACGGTCCATAATTATTATAACGCAAGCTTCATTGAAAGTAATTTAAGTGGCTGTGACATAGTTAATACATTTAAAACTGCGGTTGCCAGCCTCCTTTGCTTTTACATACCGTCGAGGTCACGTGTGTATTGTACTATCTACGTGTGTACTGCTTCATCGAGAACCTGTATTTTTAATAATTTTGTGTATACGATGAGCGTGCGCTTCAAATAAAATACTCTCACGGGCACGTCACGTACTAGCATTATAGAACTCGTATATCAGCTCCTAGTATACAAAATATTCTATTTTGCAATATGGCTGGCACTTTGGTTGGTTTTAGCGAAACTTTTTAGTTGTTTTTCAAACCAGGGAACTATGGAAGAAACTAATCGTAAAGATATGTAGTCGTCGAGTGTATATTTAATATTGTAATGTATGAATTGTATTATATTTGTATTATATAGTTTGTGTAAATTGGTTTAAGGCTGGCGGGACCAGCCGCCCCCGACTCTTGTACAGTGGGCGCTATAATATGGTTTGTTACTTGTTACGTTCGAGACAAAACTACACTTGTATGTGATTCGAGACGTTTCAGTGGTGTGTCCAATATGGCATTGCAAATGTGTAAAGTGGATGATTGTGACGAATATAGCTTGTTGTCTTGTACATGTTACTAATTGTGTAAATATAAATAACGTAAGTTTTAACGAAATTCCAAAAGGACCGACACATTAATCATTATATTAGATTCGAGATATCTAACATTTATTACTTTCTTCTCGAGTCCTCGATGCATAGGTTCCGTTTGCTTCTTGAGCATTTAGTGTAGGTACTTTAATTTTTTCATAAAATGAAACTTTCGCCGTAAAATGTCGATTGTCGATTGATAAAATTACATTAAGTATCGATTGGATAATATTTATTTAATTTTAAATATACCTATAGTGGAGCTTAACTTAAATAAAATGATACCTCAGTAATTTAATTTTGTCACATATTTATGTATTTATTTAAACACAAAGCCATAGTCGACTCCCGCCGCTCCTGCGCGCGCGGCGCTGAAGCGTCACACTTTAGTGACGATAAATCGTTCCATACTCTGTCCTCCGCGTATTTTCAGGTCATGAGGACTATCGATTCAAGCTTTATACCATAAGGAGTAGTAATGAATACTTTATAATAATTCATCAACATTTATGTCCGTCAAGAAAGTGAAGAAATTAAAAAGTGGCAACATCGTAGTGTCATCCCTTTTTACTTAGATTGATGATTGATACGATGTTGCCACTTTTTAATTCCTTCACTTTCTTGACGGACTATAGTTATTTGTCATGTTTATATTTTACACTAAGGCAAATTACGTTTTTAAGAATATTAATCAAATTATAGCATAAAGTTATGCGGTCTTATGAAATTTAAAAAGAACGAAAAAAGATGCGCTCAGAGATGCGAGTATATTCATTAGCATAAAAGTAACAATTATTATATTACTCTTACTTATTTGCTGAAACAGTATTCGGTTTATTTTATATTTGCAATTTTTCAATTGTCATGTGTGTAATGTGCCGAAATTCAGGATCACTTAAACATTGAATTATTATAAAAAACATTAACTCTTGTTGGCATTAAGAAAATTTTAAGACATTTACAACCTTACAATCATTCTATGTTAAATAAATAGAGTATTTATTTTAAGCAGTCTATTTAAACGGTCTCGCTCGTGGACCTCTTATAGAGTACATAAAAGTTAACTTCAATAGATGTGCTTTTAGTTATAAATATCAAGAAATATATAGTTCTAAATGTAGAAATAAAGCAACAAAATAATTATTACGACTCTTGCGAATATGCTTTCCGCTACGGCGTCTGTGGGCGGAGCTGTACGCCGGTGGCGTCTCGCACGCACCCGCAGCGCACAGTTGCGCGCACCTCGTGTAAATTATAAACCTTGTCAAAGGAACTACACTGGTTATTGATTCTTTCTCAATAATTTGTCGGTCGTTAAATCTCTCTACAATTCCTCGTATTACATATTAATAAAATTTTCTTGTATCATTGTTCTTTCAAAACAACTATTATTTGGCGAGTGTGGTTTCTTTAACAAATTAAATAAATGTTTGTCCATTCAACTTATTAGATTTTTTCAAGAAAAAAATAAATAAAAAATATCTCAAAAACATTGTGGTTACAAATTAATAATTATATTTAATTATTGGGGTTTAAAGATTAGCTATGCGAACTGTATCGAGTGTGCGCATACTGTTGTCTCAATTAAAAAATGCGAGTCGTTTTGTCGGGTCCGAGACCTATCGCCAAAAACGACCCGCGACAAAAAAATGTAATGGTTTAACGATGTCTATACATGTGTATCTAGTAAGTATCATATACTATACCAAAAGGCTGCAAATTTGGAAAAATGTAAAAAAAAAATTGGCCCCTTTTTTGGGGCCGGTATCATACGCTTAGTAAAGTGGATAGGAAGATGTACCTCATAAGTTTCTGATTTTTAGACTAGGGCTGCTCGGGCGCCTCACGCTTCCCGGACGTTAGCTTACTGAGCTTCACCCCGGGACTCCGGGGCTGCGGTGTACTTTAGTTTATGTAAATATTATTTTTAGTTGGCGGGAGGGGGGGAAGCGTGTGCGGCTCGCGCTATAATGAATTTGCTGTAAATTGTTTGTAAAAATAGTCATGTTCAGAATTTCAGTGTAGTTTTGTTGATTATTTTTTTCAACCGGAAGTTGCTGAATAAAGCGAAGATTCTGTTTCAGTTATTTTGTTTCATTTACCCTCTGTCTATGATGCACAGTGTGATAAAAACCTTGATTTTGTTTCACCGCGTTTTTCTTTCAAAATACTATAGTTGATAGCTATATAAACATTAGAATAAAACTCCCAGATCGATATTCTTTGTAGTTATTTTTTTAAAGAGTGTCAAAGTTGGCTTTTTTCCGGGTCAAAAATTTGTATAAAAATTAATTTAAAAAAAACTAATCAAGTGACATTAATTTTGTTTATACCAATTGAACAAGCACTTAATACTTTACTTTTTCTCCAAATTTGGTTAACCTTCTGTGATCAAGTAGGGAGATATTTATTTATTTAATAATTTTAGTTTTTCATTTTTAATTTCGCGATTAGATCGAATTAGAAAAAATTTAAAGCATGAAACGATAGTGTGAGTAATCCTTTATCAATGTTATTAAAAATCACACTCTAATAACCTCTGTGTCAGAAGTTATATCCAATTTAATTTTTTTTTAATAAAAATTCGGATTTTTTTGTACCTAGGGTTGTCACTAAAGGTCTCTTGTTTGATTTATCCGGTTGATACGCAAATTCGCAATCGATATCCTATACAAAAAATATCAAGATCGCGTTTAGGTAGGTCTAATAATAAAAAATCTAAAAAGTTAAAAAATATAACGTAAACTAATGATTTTATATGCTCAAACAATATCTAATCAGTAATCACCTTCTGATGTAGTCGGGGAAAATAAAATATCAACTTAAGTGACAACCGTAGGTATAAAAAATCCGAATTTTAATTTAAAAAAATTGAATTGGATATAACTTCTGACACAGAGGTTATTAGAGTGTGATTTTTAATAACATTGATAAAGGATTACTCACACTTTCGTTTCATGCTTATGGTGCGCAGCGTCTAAGTGTGCGCATCGTAAAGCGCATCACACACGGTGAAGATAATATAAAATATATATTATCTTAGAGCATATTTTAGAATATCGCTCACCATACAAATCCTATGAACCATCACACACGACGAAGTTAATTTATATTTTGTATTTTGTATCTTAAGATACCGAGCGATATGGAAATATATATTTCGTATCTTAAGATGTTATCTTAAGATACGAAATATATATTTCGTATCTTAATATG
The DNA here is from genome assembly GCA_963422495.1 of Polyommatus iphigenia. Lineage (NCBI taxonomy): Eukaryota > Metazoa > Arthropoda > Insecta > Lepidoptera > Lycaenidae > Polyommatus > Polyommatus iphigenia. The sequence goes on from OY730187.1 coordinate 3,660,372, forward strand.
TTATCTTAAGATGCGAAATATATACATCTTTATGAATACAGGGTATTTTTGTGTCGGGCAGCGGGCTCATCGGTGATCGGACGCACTAGTGGATGCAGTGTTGCCAGTGCTGTATGTTAGAAAGTTACATACTTTCTGCAAGTCTCATTCGAAAAGTAACATTTTGAGGGCAAAAGTAACATTTCGGATAATTTTAAATAAAATTGACTTATAATTTATTGCTAGCTTAAAAAACTCATGAATCGAAATGAATTTTTCTCTTGAATTTCTGAAATACTCCTGAAACTTCTTCGTTGACAGAATATATTGATAAAGGTTAAATTCGCCGCAGGTTTTTCTCTTTTTTATGTGAGGCTCTATCCAAATGTTTCTCCTTTTGGAATGTGCTACTGCAATCTGCATTTCACATTCTATATTAGAATGATCGTCTGAGGAGTTGTCTAACAAATCAAGAAGTAAGGCAGTATCAGTTATCATTCATAGTCAATCACTCTGTATATAGAACTCTAACAAGGAATACGTGTGGCACCAACGCAGACTCGTAAGGAAATGAACAGATTTTTAATATTATCGTATCTTAGCCGTGTGTGACAGCTTAAGATACTATAATATTTTATATTTGGGCATCTTAAGATAAAATATTATATTATCTTCACCGTGTGTGATGCGCTTAAATATCTCGAAAAATATATGACGCTGAGGAACGGCAACCCGCGAATGCCCTGCGAAGCGCTCGTGTCCCAGCGGCTGCGCGCGCGCCGTTTTGGACTGACAGATAAATGAAGATTTTTGCTCAAATATTATGCGTAGGTAATCTTTTGAAGTCATGTATTTTTTTTCTAAATAAGCTTTTTGATATCGAGTGCAACATAATATCAAGTTTTTTATTTGCCAGTGCTTAGGATATTCTGATGATGCAGAAATTAACGATATTCGTATAACCCTGTTCCTATGCTTTGGGTTAAGTGTGCGCAGAAGCCTTTTCCCTTATTTGGCGAACAGTATTCTGAACCACCGACTGAAGATTGGATTGAATGTGGAACTTTGTGGAGTCTGGTGGCAAAAACAGTGCACCAGCTCCGCACACGGCACTTTTTTTTTGTATTACAATTTACATGTATGACGAAGTAACTAAATATTTCTAAGTGAAAATTATTGTTCTCATATTTTGATTTAAGACGATTTTGTTGATTAAGTAACTATAAGTAGTTACAAATTAAAATTATAAAAGAATATTGTTTATGTTCTAAAATATATAAATTTTTTACACTTACCCTAAGTGCTGCGTACACATACCCCGATACTGGGGTAAAAGTGCGCAAATGGAAGGGTTATTGTTTTCTAAAGTTTCTTAAAATATAAGCTATTGAAAAATACTATTGTTGTGTTTAAGTTGGTGACAAACAAACACAAATGAACACAGTTTTGTTTCATTGTACTAATAATATTTGAGTTTTTTAAAGCATCAAAGTTTAAATGCGCACACTTGACCCGCATGACTCTAAAACTTTTTCTAATTCGATCTAGTCGCGAAATTAAAAATGAAAAACTAAAATTATTAAATAAATAAATATCTCCCTACTTGATCACAGTAGGTTAACCAAATTTGGAGAAAAAGTAAAGTATTAAGTGCTTGTTCAATTGGTTTATTACAAAATTAATGTTACTTGATTAGTTTTTTTTAATTAATTTATATGCAAATTTTTGACCCGAAAAAACGCCAACTTTGACACTCTAAAAAAATAACTACAAAGAATATCGATCTCGGAGTTTTACTCTGTTTATATAGCTATCAACTATAGTATTTTGAAAGAAAAACGCGGTGAAACAAAATCGAGGTTTTTATCACACTGTGTGATGTTATGATATAGCAAAGGTACAAACAATGAAAACGAAGTGTTAATTACTTTAAATAGTTTATTAAAATAATATTTTAAGTAGTTGATTTAAAAAAAAATCTGATGCCTTAAAGAATATATTAAGGAATTGAACGTTATATTTTTACACTACACAAATATATTTTCAAGGAGGAGTATAATATCTTACCCAGTAATGTAGCACTTCGAGACAATACCGAATTAAAGGGCTTGAAAAGTTAAGTGCCGTTACCGGGAGCATTCGCTTGTAATCAGTGAGGGAAGAGAACTTATTACGTGACATTGAATTATTACAAGTTGCGCATTGTAATAATGTGCACCTTGTAATAAATTCAATGTTAGCCCAGTAGGGTTAGATTTTTCTTTAAATTAATTAAAGTCAGAAATTTTTTTGCACCAGTGTTTAGAGGAGGTCACAAATAGCTTAAATTCAAAAACTCGACCAGCCACGACGTGTGCGTTAGCACTTAGCCACCATAATGGTTTGAAGGTCCAATCTTTTTTTAGCTATAACTCCTTTATTTTTTATTTTTTTAAGCTAATGATAAGGATCAAATTTGTCGAAAATTTGATTTTCTACAACTTTTGTCCTTATACTTTTTATTGTAAAATCAATATTTAAGGAAATAACTGCAAAAAACAAGTCAAAGTATAATTTCGACCTGTTCGACCTGTATCGCGATTATTGTCAAATACAGAAAAAAAAAACCAGAAATAAACTTGTAGCTCTTTACATTAACCACAATTATTAAAATTAAGACTTCGCTGTCTGTCCGTCTGTCTGTCTCCATGCTTCAAGAACGGGGATAGGTAGAGACTTGAAATTTTCAGATATTATGTATTTTGTTACCTCTATATTTCTATAACAACAAATACTAAAAAACATATTATATTTAATATTTGATGGGGCTCCCATATAACAAACAGGATTTTACTGGCCTTTTTTGTTCTTTATCAAAAATAGCAGCACTTAGACAGTTAAAATATGCGTAAAATATTTAATTGTATTTGTACTTTAATAATTAATAATAATATTAAAATAAAATAAATATTTAGGGGGGCTCCCATACAAAAAGCACAAATTTTTGTCTATCTTTGCCTTATAATGGTACGGAACCCTCATGAGCGAGTCCGACTCGCACTTGGCCATTTTTTAATAATTATTCAGGTGTAGGTTGTGCCGTAATTGTTAAAAATTCATGATCAGAAATATTCAGTTTTATCCAGTCGCTTGGGTCCCGGTACATTTACCATAGTTGTAGGAGCTTAAATATTGATTTCTAAAAAAATTCATAAGGGTCAAATTTGTAGGAAATTTAATGATCCATCACCAACAACTTTGTTTCTACAATTATTTTCGCTAAATTCGATAATAATTGACATACAAGCGAAATTATACTTTGACTTGTTTTTTGCATTTATCTCCGTAAATATTGATTTTATAATGAAAATTATAAGAACTCAAAATATAGAAAATTAAATTTACAACAAATTTAGTTCTTATCCTTTTCGTAAAAAATATAAAATAAAGGAGATATGTCTAAAAAAAGATTTGATCTTCAAACCAATATGGCGGCTAACGCACACGTCGTGGCTGGTCGAGTTTTTGAATTTAAGCTATTCATGACCCCATATACACAGGTGCAAAAAAATTTCTGACTATAATTAATTTCAGATTCCCATACAAGGCTGAACTAACCCTACTGGGCTGTGTAATATCTTGATACAACTTGTATCAATGCTACGTGACAGTGAAGTCAGCTTGCTATGTAAAGCTCAAAGTCGAATTTATTAATGTTACATAAGGCGCTTTGCAGACAACGGGGCGGGGCGGGCTGGTCAATTTCGCTGCGTAAGCCCGTCGATGTCTGCGGCTGCCCGCGCCGCGTACACAAAGCACACGCCGTCTGCGTTACTGCATGTAAACTGGTTTGTGTAATCCACGGCGGGCAGCCGCGGACATGCGCCGCCGGGCACCTGCGGCGCGGTCTTTTTGTCCGCCGTGTGCGTTGGTAATATAGGATTCCCTTTCTGCTATCGTTCGCGGCGAAATTAACCGACCCGCCCCGTCCCGTCGTCTGCAAAGCGCCTTACACGCGAATGCTCGTCAGCCAAGGAGGTAGTAATGTAATGCCCAAAGTCGATTCTATAATGTTACATTACACGCGAATGCTCTCGGTGAGAGAGCACGCAAAACATTTTATGGTATGTCGTAAAATCTCTAAACCAGTGGTCCTCAACCTTGTTTTCATACGGGCCACAAACTTGTTTTGGTGTTGGTGTCGCGGACCGCAACAGAATTTTTTATTAAATTAAATAGACTTACAAGTTCAGTGGTTTAATTATTCAAATATATATTTTTTTCAATCTATAATCGGCTTTGAATCATTGAATGCAGAATAGAAAAATCATGTTTCAAAGTCCCATCACTTAATCTAGCCATAATATTACAAAAATATTTAGCACACGTATTTATAGCACGTGTAGGTATGACATATCCAAATATTATCAACATCGGAGACATCGACTATTTTTTCCTGTCCGCTTGGCGTGGAACGCCCCATACATTTTACAATAAAATAAAGGAAAGGTTAGATTTTAAGCATTTTATTGTTTACTCATACATTTATTTTAAATATAAAACAATATACTATAATACAACACTTTCCTCAAGTTTGCCATAATTATACAATTACTTTCCAAAAATTATTCGTTACCAGCAACACTAATGAAGGTAGGAATAATACAGGGTGTTCTTTGTTAAAAACTTAAACGTTAACTGTTTTCTCCCGTGATTTAGAGATCATACAAAACGTACGTCATACAAAAGAATGTTAAATTTTTCAAGTCCTTTTTTTGATATACGTGTTGATGTGCTACAGCTTGGGTACAGGTTCCATACAAGAATGCCCCTTGCCCTTTCTATTTAAAAATCTACAACATTATGTTCTAAGCCTATACAATCATTGGTAATTTTAATTATCACATTCCTAACAATACTAATATGTTGTACTCGTATTGTCACTAAACATTAAAGCATATTATAACTAATATATTTTAAGAACCTTCTTTTTGCAATCTATTTTTATGATAAATGTCATTTAATTTATGAGAATAGGGACTTTTAATACAGATCAGTAGGGATTAGGACAGTGGTTCTTAAACGGTGGTCCGCGAAGCCATCCTCATAATACGTGAGAATTCTGAAGTTAGTAAAGAGCATCCAGGCACAAAAATCAAATAAAATTAAAATCGCTAACTTTTAGATTTTTGCCAAACGAAAAATGAGTGCTAATTTTATAATTATTTATAGTTGTGCTTGTTTTCTTTATCAAACCACCCTTAATTTAGGTAAATCAACAGGGTGGTCCCCGGCAAGACACACATTTGGTAAGATGGTTCCTCATGACTAAAAGGTTAAGAACCACTGGGTTAGGAATACTTATGATTAGGGTGACATAAATTCACTTGGAAGTCACTTTTAAGTTCTGCACACTATTTACACTACACAATCACTATTCACTCATTCCATATGTCGTCTAGTATGATGCGATCGAGGTCCATGTGTCAGTCGAACTGAATGGGCTCAGTCACAACACTCTCCTCCAATACATCCTCACTCGTTTTGAACTCCAGCTCCGGCAATTCTTCCGGGTGCGACACTTCCGACAACCGAGATTCTGTGTCACTGTCACTCTCGTCTTTCTGTAACAAAATGAAAGAAGTGTGAGTTGAGTGTTTATAAAGAAATCAACAGTTGCAACACCACATCACAATGTCGCTAATATTGAAAGCTTTTGTAGTTTCAAATTATTTAGTGTTAATAAATCGTGTTATTAGTTGGATGTTAAGGGTACCTCACAAATGTCGTTACAACCGCAGGGTATATTAGTCGCATACAGACGTTAGACGTGCTATCAAGCGCGAGTAGGACAGCAACCAAAGCTATATTCGAGGTATGAGAATTGTCTCCATGCTCGTTAATTTAATAATTAAAGACCCAATTTCACCAACGTCTGTTAGTGTTAACAGCTTGTTAAAATGTCATGTCTTCTCTTTCATTCATGGGCGAGGCCGCCAATTTTTGCTGATTTTGCAATTATTTTTCTCCGCCCTTTGTATTTTAAAAAGTATTGTGTTTATCTTATGCTCGAAAACTGATTCTAACGAAGAAAACAAAGTACTCAAGCATGCATTAGGATTATTTGAGTTCCAATAATAGTCTAAAAATATATTTACAATTAAACATAAAAAAAGGTAAGAAAAAAACTTAAAATATACAATCCGCCGTGGAAGAGGTGCACTTTAACTGTCGCTGTAGCAGTAAATATGACAGATTTGAATATAAGTCGGATATGTTATGAATACTTATATAAATGGCTATTACCTCATCTAATTCTTATAGTATTTCAAGATAACTTTCTTTATAAACTTTTTAAAATCAAATGAATCGTTAGAAACATCAATTCTACCCCACATTTTAAACGTCATCAATAATACCGATTTATTATTATCGTTGGGTGTTAGGGAAGGTAAAATCGGGAGGTGGCAACGCTGAGTTTTTACGTATTCTATGGAAAATCTCGTAATATCCGCCATTTCTCGACAGTTCACATTTGAACCTCAGTCGGGCTGTGTACACAGTTTTTTCAAAGGAAGTTTTTTGTGACACAAATGTAAGTATTACTGTTTCACATAAAATTATCAATGCATCATGTGAGTAGTCAAAAGGGCCATGTTTGAGGCTACAATAAAAACCACATTGTGTATTATTTACAGAGATAAGTTTGATTTTCTCAACGCTATGATAGTCCCAACGCCGCATTTCTCAACGCTATGATAGCGTAGAGGAATGAATTAGCTACCATTTTGGTGCTCCAAACGTCACAAGCAGCTTAGATATTCGCCAATTTTCTTTCTCTCGCAAAATTCTTCTGCGTCATATCAGCAAAAATTGGCGGCCTCACCCTCATATGAAAAACGAAAGAGGTGTGATACTAATTCGAGGGTTAACTTTAACAGTCGTTGGTGAAATTGGACCTTAATATTGATGCATAATAAATAAATATAGATTTATAGAGTATGCATGAATGATAACACTTTATTGCACCAAAACAAACATGACATTCAAAACTTAGTAATTCTAAGAGTAAAAAGTACAAAAGGCAGCCTTATCGCTACAAGCGATTTCTTCCAGTCTCCAAACAACCTTATAAAACTATAAAGTAACAGTAGTAATAGATGGTAGGTAGAGTAGTTATACCTTGAGCGTGAATGGCGTGTAGGTGGGCACGCCGGTGTGGTAGCGACAGGCGGCGGACGGCAGCGGCCCGCGCACCACCACCTCGCGGCACCGCGCAACGCCGCGCGTGTCGCCGCACATCTTGAACAGCACCTGGCCGGGTAGACGATGTTTATAAAACATTTTTTTTATGAAATAAGGGGCAAACGAGCAAACGGGTCACCTGATGGAAAGCAACTTCCGTCGCCCATGGACAGTCGCAGCATCAGAAGAGCTGCAGGTGCGTTGCCGGCCTTTTAAGAGGGAATAGGGTAATGGGGAGGGTAGGGATGGGTAGGGAAGGGAATAGGGTAGGGGATTGGGCCTCCGGTAAACTCACTCACTCGGCGAAACACAGCGCAAGCGCTGTTTCACGCAGGTTTTCTGTGAGAACGTGGTATTTCTCCGGTCGAGTCGGCCCAGTCGTGCCGAAACATGGCTCTCCCACATTATGCATTATTATGGTGTAAAATACATCGATAAAGCTGCAGCGGATGCCCGGATGTGAGTACCATTGAATAGGCTTGATGACTATTTTTTTCATGATGGTAATTAAAAGCCTTTCCGAAATAGAAACATCGATGACAGAATTACTGTTAGCTAAATAACTTTCCAAGATAGAACAATTCGAAATTCTCATAAAATAGACCTACCCAAAATGCTCAATACAAACTGCTACTCGATTATGACGTCACCATAGAGTAGCCTGTAGGCATCGCAGGAGAACTTTGTTCGATAGCTATATGAATTTTTGCGTTTATGAAAGTGGTTTCAATGGTTTCATAACAAAAGTTGCTTTAAATTACACAAGTTATCGAATGGTATACAAATATTAAAAGCTCATAAAAAAAAACTTAAATTTTACAAGTGCTTATTTTTTACTGTTATCAAAAAAATTTATTGTAAAAAAACACATACCTTAGACTTAAACCCATTTATTTATTTACAGTTTATTGCACACAAAACCATTAAAAAGTAACATAATATTAGAAAGACGACACAACAGGACCCATGTTTAGTGTTATCAAATTATAAAGTATAGTAGCTGTCCCGGCAAAGGTTGTTTTGCCACATATAAAGTATTTGTAGTTCTTTATTTGTAAAGAATATTATTTTATTGAAGTGACTAAATAAGTATATTGGTACCATGGCCACGTCCATCGCTATCCCGTCGCACAAACAATGGTCGCCGTCAGTCATGGGCGTGCATACCATGAAGGCAAATATGCAGTGCCTACCTAATGCATGACTTGCCATACACATATATTTTAATTTAACTTTCGTACGTTTTAGATGACTTATGACGTTAATTATTAAATATTAATAGTAAAAAATATAATAGAAAAAATGAACGCATTTAAAACGCCTACATTTATAAAATAGCAACAATCAATTTGCGAGAAATTAAACATTAAGTTAGGTACACGCGCGAACCGCATGACTCAAGGTTAAGGCAAGCAGATCTCGTGCGGCAGGCTCTGGGGTCATGTGTGCGTAAAGATTTTTGTGTCCGTGAACAGTTCCCACACGCACACAGACATGCTATATTATAGGCGAACTCCTGCCGCAGTAGCTGAGGCGAGCACCGGCGCGTATATAATACGTAACAATAGATGGCGTTTTTATTTATTTTAGTTTAGTGCAAAATATTATGTTGTATGGCAAATTTTGGTATATTTCCATGGAAACATCGATGAAATAAACTTTCATTGTAGTTCCAACGCGTGACAACAGATGGCGTTTTTTATTTCTTCATAACAACGTAATTATACTAATAGTTTAGAAATTATATCCACACTATTATTATAATTTATGCGAAAATATCTCTTTTTGTCCGTTTGTCTGTCTGTTTTGCTTTCACACCAAAACTACTGAACCGATATCGCTGCATTACCAGTGTCAAAACCTTATGCACGCCGATGCCGTCAGTCTCGAGTTGTAATAATTTACTATTATTTATTCAACAAATGCACTTATCAATATATAAAGTACCCAGTAGCCGATTCTCAGTCCTACTGAATATGCATATAAAATTTGGTGAAAATGAGTATAGCCGTTTAAGATAACATAAAAAGAAGATAAGATTGTCACATAATTCTAGATGTGATCGCGATGTAATAATAATTGCTAAACAAACGTTTTAATTATTATAGTCGCAACATGTTTTCAACTTAATCGTTTCAACAGTAGATTGAAGAGGACACACGGGCGTATATATAGCTTTGATAAGGGGGGGTCCCTAACGTAAAAAAGCGGCCAAGTGCGAGTTGAAATCGCCCATGAAGGGTTCCGCAGCAGCAAATAGGCAACGTGTTTAGGAATTCAAAAATATTTTTTTAAATACATGTACCGCACCGATTTTAATCGGCGAGGTACAATATATATTATTGTCGATTGGACAAGTAAGAATATGGATAGTAATATTAGTAATGGGGGGGGGGGGGGTCCGGACCCCCAGGACACCCCCCTTATATACGCCCAGATTAAACCAGGTGACTGCGACATAATATGTACCTGATGTGGGTCGTTGAGTATGTGTTTGAGGCAGTATCTTGCGGCGGGTAGCGCGTTGGTGTCGCACCGCACGCCGCCCTCCGCGAATCGGCACCGGGGCTGCGGCGCGCCGCGCGGGTGCTCGCGGACCTGACAAAATCATGTTGTATGTTCAGAGAACTTGATTCCTAGAGTGGCGTAACTATAACATTCGGGGCCCGTGGCAAATTGATGGGGTCCTATCAGTAAAAATCAAAATTTCTGACCTCACGGCCTCTTGGGCTGGGGCCCTTTTGAGTCGGGGGCCCGTGGCATTTTTCCAGCCCACACTATAGTTACGCCATTGATTCGTAGGTAGGTAGATGACGGACCTACATTGCAACTAAATAAAATAAACTGTGAATGCCAACGCTTACAGACACTGTATACATACAGCCTACACCAGAGGTTCCCAAACTCCTTTGTAGCCCTAACCCCCCCCCCCTCCCCCCTCCCCAATACCAATCCATGAAACTAATTATACTTACTACTACTACTAGATTTTTAAATATACGCGTCAGGATTACAAGTTTTTCACTGCTAACCAAATTTACATGGACCTCCGCCTACAATTATTGTGGACTCCCATTTTTTTGTCAGGGCCAATGTAGCCCCTTGTCTAGTCTCGCGTGGACCACTGGGGGTCCACCTGGACCACTTTGGGAATTACTGGCCTACACGAGTCACGAACAGTGCACACGCACGCCTATGTCAAAACATCAAAGATTTTTTTCTATATTACGAGGCTATATTACGAGGGCTGCTATTTATGTATCCGGAATTAAAAAAAGAAACAAACATATATCATTTAATATGGTTTTATTGCTTTTCAAAATATTCGCCGCGATGATCGACACACTTTTGCATACGCTGGAACCAATTTTCATAGCACTTTTTCCATTCTGATTGAGGTATCTCCAAAACGTGCATTTTGAACGCATCAACAGCCTCTTCGCGGCTCGAAAAACGTTGACCACGTAATTTGTTCTTCGCGTATGGAAATAAAAAGAAATCGTTAGGTGCCAAATCAGGGCTGTACGGCGGATGACCAGTCAATTCGATCTTTTGACCCTCCAAAAACTGAGTTGTTTCAGCTGAGGTGTGACAGCTAGCATTGTCGTGATGTAATATGATTCTGCGTTGTCGGTTGTCCTTTCTTATTTCTTCAAAGACTTCTGGTAAACAAATGGTCGTATACCATTCAGAATTAACCGTTTTACGATTCTCTAATGGCACTGTAGCCACATGTCCATTAATTCCAAAAAAACAGGCGACCATTTGCTTCAAAGTACTTTTTGCACGAGTAACTTTTGTTGGTTTCGGCTCATCTTGGAACACCCACACCGTTGACTGTTGTTTAGTTTCGGGGTCATATGCATAGATCCAAGATTCATCACCTGTGTAGATATTATAAACGGCTTTTGACGTACCACGGTTGTATTTTTTAATCATTTTTTTGCACCAATCGACACGAGCCCGTTTTTGATCGATTGTCAAGTTGTGCGGAATCCAACGCGAACATATTTTTTTTACAGCCAAATGTTCGTGTAATATCTTATGTATGCTCGTCATACTTATGCCTAAGGACGCCTCTATCTCGCGATATGTAACATGACGATCACGCATTAATAGTTCCCGCACAGCATCTATATTTTGTGGGACAACAGCTGTTTTTGGGCGACCTTCTTTATTTTCATCCGTGAGCATAGACCGCCCACGATTAAACTCACTGTACCAGTGATAAACAGTGGTTTTTGATGGTGCTTCATCTCCAAAAGTTGCGGTGAGTTGAATAAAGCACTGTTGTTGATTTAGCCCACGCCGAAAATCGTAGTAAATCATTGCACGAAAATGTTCACGCGTTAAATCCATGGCAAATGAAGACACGCAATTTTCAAAATGACGCCACAATGGAAAAATAATTGACAGTCACATGAAACAAAATGTATTCTTCAACCAAAGAGTTCTATTTTCAAATGTTGTAATTACTTTTTAAATATTGTTCTTGTAAGTGGCCAGTTCCGGATACATAAATAGCAGCCCTCGTAATACTAATAATATGATAATTAATCGTCATTTTGCCATGTTATTTATTTATATAAATTGTATAGTTTTGGCTCGCGGTTTTGACTGTAATAATAATTATTATGCTCTACTCTATATTTTATTAAAGGGGTACGTGAAAACTGTGCTTGATTTCCTAAGAGTATAGTCTTAGGAAGGACTATAGTCTTTTTTTATTCTAGATTTAACCCATTAGTCCCCAAGCGGTAGCCAGGTGCCGCATAGCAATTGAAAATGTTATTGTGTCTGCGATTCCCACGAAGGAAGGAGGTATTAAAAAAAGGTAAGTTAAATCTCTTGGTTTTGACTGCAATTATGCTTTACACACCCTTGCGCGGCGCTTGTGCAGCTGTCGCGCCATGACGGCGGCGCGGCCCGCGGCGCGCCTGTACCCGGCGTACGCCTTCAGCTGGCGCAGCTGCCGCCGCTCGCGCACCGTCACGCCGCTCCGGGCTTGCGAGTTTATGCTGCCTGGAATGTCATATAACACCTGATTATGCCGCGTACTGACCAAGCGAGCAGCCTCGCGAGGCAAATCCTCGGTCGGTCAAGACGTGCCTCGTCCGAGGCAAACGCACGCGCTGCCTCGACCGAGCGTGCGGCCCGAGCCGAGCGTTGTCGGTTTTTGTCTACGCTCAAAGGCGCCTCGGCAGGCCTGTCCCACTCGCGCAAATAGGCATCGAACTGTAAGTACCACCCGCGGGTGGCAAATCAGTAGGGACTCACAAGCGAGCGGTGACGCACGCGCACGAGTTGTACGTTGCATACCTGCGTATTGCGTAACTTATTCGATCGCTATCACAGAATTGATATTAATCTCACAATGGACAATAAAAAGAAAAGGGCAAAGAAATATTGCGCGATGCGTGCTATTCGAAACCTCATTTGTTTACAAAAATAACTAAGTTATACAAACACTTTAAGTAGGTAATATAAGATCGGTTTCAATAATTAAGATACGGTACCTATCGAATCTAAGTACACGTAACTAGTTACACGCGAATTTATGACAATTAAATCTACATAGTACTAAGACTTATCTTAGATTAATTCGAGTTAAATAAAATGTAGTTCATTCAATATAAAGATTATAATATTATTTTTAAAAAGAGACAACCCTGATTTCTTCAGAAAAGGTACGAGTTATGCGATAGAAAGAGAGCGGAGATGTAGGCAAATATAATTGTAGGCACCTAGCACTGCGCGGTCGGAATTTGAACTTTATAGTATCGTAGCATGAGTCGGTTTCGTTAGTGGGAATTCTGTTGGCACAACTAATATATATACTCGTATTCTGTGGCCTCGGTACGTTTACCGCGCTCACTCAAGACGGTAATGTTTTGCCTCGCTTGTTTGTTGCGTGTTAGTTGTGCGTTTTAAGTTAAACTGAGCGTCGATGCTGGCTAAGCCTTACGACAGGCAGCCTCGGATTAGAAAACTTACAGACCGACGCCGCCTCGCGAGGCTGCTCGCTTGGTCAGTACGTGGCTATTGGATTGAAATAAGTTATATTCGGCTTCTTGGTACTGCACAATATACAGGGTGTTACAAAACAAAGCGATAATACTTTAGGGTGTGTATGAGTCCCCTGTATAGAGTTAGTAGTAGAGTCCACTGTGAAATTAGCAGCGCTGAAGAGCAACTTTTCTTTGTATGAGAAAACTCATGGCGCTGGGGCCTGGGGCGCTTGCTTGTACAAATCACAAAAAAATTTTTGCTCTTCCAGCGTTGCTACTTTCACAGTTAATAAGGGACACATACACACCCTAAAGTAATAACATATCACTTTGTTTTGTTACACCCTGTGTTTACATTGATACACTGTTGATGCAGCTTAAGATCAAATCGTATTTAAAAACTAGCGAGTAGCGACCGCACTCCAAGAGAAATGATAACTTAAATAAACTTTTTAAAATCTAAAATCTCGTAAGACGCTTTTTTTTCATTAACAGTTTAAGAAGTGTCCTACGGCTTCTACGCCTTTATGAGAACAACTTTCCGATATACTGTCTCAGAGTAAAATATATCCCATTAGAGAGTTACAAGCTGATTGTAAACTCACAGTATTGCTCCTTCTCGGCTCGGAGAAATCTCACATATTCCAACCTGGCCGTCTGCAGCATTACCCTGAGTCTCTTCATCTGTTGAATATACGCCTCCCTCAGCGTCTTTAGTACTGTCTTGGTTTCGCTGACCGCCTCCTCCGCTGTGTAAACTCCGGCCCGCCTGAAATTATTCAAATTTTAAAATTTCATTTCTGTTATTATTTTCCGACTACGATGTTTACATAGTCATAAAAGATTGTAATGTTTTTACCTCAAAAATAACAGTTTTTGAAAAAAAATAAGACTGAAAAAACGTGAATCGGAACGTTTTTAAAAAAGTGACATCAGTCTTGCAGACCAGAGTGACGTCTCTTGCGTTTTCGCTTCGAAATTTAAATAGTTTGAAACTATAAAATTTTGTATCACATATTATTTAAAATGTATTTAATTTTTTAGCATACTAGTGTTTTTTTTTTCTTACACGAAATTTGAGCCATGATAAAAATACTGCATCTTCCATATTATGTACCGTCTTCTTTCTTTAAGGCGACGCCTTGATAATTTCTCGAAAAAAAATCGATTTTTCTCAGCAATGACAAAAGCTAAGAAATGAAAGTTCACTGTCAGTATTCATCACGTAAGGTCTTTGAATTACCCATAGCATAACACGATTGGTCAACTTTTATAACACAGAATAATCAATCAAAAAGACCTCTGTAAAAAAAGGGATTCATATTTTGCCAACAGAGGAGAGTGATTTAAGCTTCCAAAATTTGTACATAGATTGGTTCAAGCATACACTTTAATTTGCCCATAGCTTATATGAAATGTATTGATGGTTTTTTAATTACGGGACAAAAACCATTTTGTCGCTTACGCCCTTTCCATTTTTTGCTGTTCCATTGCTGGTTTTCTATCTAAAACATATCCAACACGGTTTTTTGCTTTAACGTGGCGTCACCTGAACCACTCGGCATTAGGCCGTGTTTCCACTGACGCGGAGCGAAGCGGAGAGGAGCTTAGCGGTGCCCGAATTGACCAATCGTGCTATTCCAGCGGAATGACAGCGAAGCGGAGCAAAGATTTCGAGCATGGTGATTGGTCAATTCGGCACCGCTAAGCCCCTCTCCGCTCCGCTCCGCGTTAGTGGAAACACGGCCTTACTCGGCAAACATATTTACTTTTCAACCGTTCCGTCAAAGAATATTAATGCTTAGCACAAACCTACGCGACCACGCGACTGCGAAGCGGGAGCGTCAATACAAAACACACATTTGACAACTTGTCAAATGTGTGTTTTGTATTGACGCTGCCGCTTCGCAGTCGCGTGGTCGCGTTACGCGTAGGTTTGTGCTAAGCATTAGGCTTCTGAGCGTACTCTCGTATCCTAGATCAGTGTTCCGCAACTTTTTGTGTTTGAACACAATGCGCTGATGTACCATCGATGAAATTGTTTCCTAGGCAGCTGCAGAACCTTCGTGGTCGGCTTATGTCAATTCAATGTTAACTGTGATCGGTCAGCTGGGTTTGACGTAAAGCGACCCAATTACTTATGCCCTCCATCTGCCTAGGAATCAACTTCTCAGATAGTAAGTACATTGAGGTACATCTAAAAAAATGACAATTTTTGGAGGTACACCAGAAATTAATCAGCGTGTAACTGTACGGGGGTGCTCTGTTCCCAATTCTTATTCCTTTCGTCGATCGTCCTGAGATGTTGCCTTTTTTTGGTTCTTACAAACTAGTTTTATGTAGGTACGATGACATTTTTTGTAGCAAACCTACTACTGGCCACGGTACACCAGTGTGCCGCGGTGCACCCTTTGCGGAACACTGTCCTGGAGAATACCTGTGCGTGCTTTCCTGTATTCTCTGAGAGCGACCGCAGACTTACAATTTCAAATTGGCCAACTAAATCGCATAGTATACCAATAGCTATAGCGCCTTATGAGAGCTCGCACATTGCATCCAACTAAATTGTACAACTACATAATTGGACACTGATCGTATAAGAACCGCGATTCCTTTCCGATTACCTACAAATTAAAAAAATGTCCAATTAAATTGTGAAACTACGCAATTTAGTTGTACGATAGTCGGCCAACTTGAAATTGTATATCTGCGGTGACCCTTATGGCCGATTTACACGGGTGACTAAAGCCGCACGATTTACGCCGCACGGCGAAAATCGACCGTCTCGGCAGTTCGACTACGCCGCATGCGGCTAAAGTCGCAAGCCCCAAAGTCGTGCGGCCAATGGCCGCATGCGGCTGGTGACTAAAATCAACCGTGCAAACGCTCAGTCGCAAGCGATCGCTTGCTGCGAATACTACTGTAGCGAGCGCAGACCTCGGGCGGCACTCACGAAAACATGTACAAAAATAATATTATAAATTTTTTAGAGTGTAAACGAAAAACACAGGCGATTCGCCTGGTGACTTGCCGGGTGACTAAAATCGACCCGTTAGTCACCCGTGTAAATCGACCATTATCTCAGCACTCACCACAACGGCATGTCCTCTGCGGGCGCGTCCTCTGTGTCCGACAGGGGCAGGTCAGGGTGTCCGGCGAGGGCGTCGTCCGCGTCGCTGTCGCTGCCGCTGCCGCACTCCATCAACGAGCTCGATACTTGTGCGTTCACCGCGCGACCGTCTATGTCCTCTGAAAGTTCATTAAATATTATTAATACTAGCTGTTGCCCGCGACTTCGTCCGCGTAGACTTCAGTTTATAGCGCGCGATGTCAACAAAATTGGTGTCAAAAGCTTTTATAAAAAAACCCTTGTACACCTTAAATAAAACACCAAAAAACAGCTGTGCAGTGTGCACATAACTAATTTCATTTTTTTTAATTAAACTTTATTTATGCCAAATTTTAAAGTATATTTAGCCCCCCAATTACACAACTTTTGCCATAAACTATTTAAGCCCGTCACAGACTTAGCTATAATATATATTTATATTTTTATAGCTAGGCATATTACCTACTCGCCGTGAGGACGCGGTGTTCGCTAACAGAGGTCCCGTGTCCCACGGCTGGAAGGAGGGCATGGGGGGGTTTTAGTCGGTAAACCTCCGGCGCACCGAGCCGGAGGGAGTCCGACATACCCCCGTCGTCCACCCCCGTGCGCGGCGGGGGATACGTAACGTATTTCCCCCCCTCAACAAAAAAAAAAAAGGCATATTACCTACTATATATTTTCTATACTAAATCCACATGTCACAGAAATATATATTATAGCTGAGTGTGCGGTCACGCGAAAATTAGTATAGAAAATATATAGTAATGTGCCTAGCTATAAAAATATTAA
Organism: Polyommatus iphigenia; assembly: GCA_963422495.1. NCBI lineage: Eukaryota > Metazoa > Arthropoda > Insecta > Lepidoptera > Lycaenidae > Polyommatus > Polyommatus iphigenia. Next base: position 3,677,481 of record OY730187.1, read on the forward strand.
TATATATTATAGCTAAGTCTGTGACGGGCTTTATCATTGATAGGTTTAAGGTTACGTCACTGCATAGATAAAGTAAAAGTACTGAGTTATTTAATAACGTAAAAGAGTACGTAATAACAATCGAAAAAATCGAAAATCTATTATAGGAAGATACCACCTCTTATAGAAAGACGTTTGTGTAAGCAATAGCGCGATGTAGGAGACGCACAGCGCCATCTATTATGATTTTTTGGAACTAACTTAATTTGAACAAATTTACGCATTTTCACCCCCTTACAACCCCTTTGTCCAGTTAAAAAGTAGCCTATGTCCTTTCTCAGACTTTAGACTATCTGTGTACAAAATTTCATTACAATCGGTTCAGTAGTTTTGGCGTGAAAGCGAGACAGACAGACAGACAGACAGACAGATACTTTCGCATTTATAATATTAGTATAGATTACAATTATTGTTTGTAATGGTGCTTGCTCCCTCACCGCGAGCATTCACGTGTAATGTTCTGTGTTTCGCCGGGTGAGTGAGTTTACCGGAGGCCCAATCCCCTACCATATTCCCTTCCCTACCCTCCCCTATTACCCTATTCCCTCTTAAAAGGCCGGCAACGCACTTGCAGCTCTTCTGATGCTGCGAGTGTCCATGGGCGACGGAAGTTGCTTTCCATCAGGTGACCCGTTTGCTTGTTTGCCCCCTTATTTCATAAAAAAAATGTTACATTTTTAGATTCGACTTCGAGCATTACATCACCGACGAGCATTAAAGTATAATGTAACATTACAGATTCGACTTTGAGCATTACATAAGATTACATAGCAAGTTGACTTCACTGTCACGTAGCATTGACGTTACAAGTTGTATCAAGATATTACACATTGTATCATTACAAGGTGCGTATTTGTGATGCTCGGTTCTCCTCCCTCACTGATGTAATGCTCGACTCTGTAACGTTACATTACAAGCGAATGCTCCCGGTGTAAGTACCTTAAAATAAGCGTTTTATGGAAGTCTACGATGACCAAAGATAGTAATTAGGGTAAGTTTGAAATAAGAACGTTTTTAACGGACACGTGGTTATTCCGAGGTAATGCTAAATCTGAGAATTTTTGTTCGCCTGACACCGCGCGCGCGGTGCGTGGCGGCACAACAAAACAACGTATCGCACCGTGGTGATCGAAAGACAGTATCCGTTTTTGAAAGTTAGCTGTACACTGCTTTAGGTCGTGTTTCCACCTGCAAGACAACTGTGTCTGTGAAGTGTCTGACAGCAGCTTACAAGTGTAAACCCCGTAGCAAGTGCTGTCGCGACAATTTGTCAAGCGCTTTCTGCGAGTAGTTGCGACAGCATGTCTAAACATGTCTGCGAGGACTCGCGACAGATCTCACTGCTCGCTCGCTCGCAGATATAGGGCCGATTCACACCGGATCGGCAGCGGCCGGCAGCGGCGCGAAGAGCACTTTTAGTGTGAAATAATGTTAAACTTTATTTACATACTTATAACTACTAGTATCGCTTGAAAACTTCTAAAAGGGCTCGAGGCGCCGCAGGCGGCCGTCGGCGGCCCGACGGCCGATGGCCGGCGCCGCTGCCGGCCGCTGCCGATCGCACCTCTGCCGACCGCTGCCGATCCGGTGTGAATCGGCCCATACGGTCTTATTTTCTTATAGTATTATCCGCGAGCTTCCCGCACGACATTTATTGCAGCAATAAATTGCAGGAATTAGTATGAAATGTAAACAATATTGCAAGAAACTCACGCAAGACTTCCGCGAGTTTGCTTGCAGGTGGAAACACGTCGATCTTACAATGTTTCATCCCTGTCTATTAGATTGGTAAAGATGCTTGGTTTATGATATGGATGTAACATTGTAATCCACTCGACAGTGGCATGCAAAATGGCAGATTTGTCATGTCTGTGGCGCCCTGAGGGGGTTTCGCCACATACCGACGTTTCTACACGACCAGCATACACTAAAACTGCAATTTCTTGTTCCTTGGTCTTGCAGGAGCCCATAAAAGGATCTAAGTCATTTTTAAATTAAATTTTCTACCCTGAAAATAGTACTTTTATAATATACTAGCTGTCCCGGCAAACGTTGTTTTGCCATTTAAAATATTTCTACTTCATCAGTTGATACAAATTCTTACCCCCTCTTTTGTCCCCTAAGAGGGGTGGGGCGAAAAATTGTATACACCAGATGTCAAGTTGGAAAAAACAGTTAATAATATGTCAAAGTAAGTCCATTAAAGAAAAAAGTTTGATACAAAATCTGACCCCCTCTTTGGTTCCCTTAGAGTTTTTTCTGGTGACTAAACCCCACCCGTTTAGTCACCAGAAGTTGAGTCAGAAGAAGACAAATATATCTGTGAAAACCGTATGCAAATCGGATCAGTAGTTTTCGTGTTAAAGTTTTGCTTTTTGCTATCTATACATATGTATAATAAAACTGTAGAAATGAAAATTCTGTATATTAAAGATATTCAAAAAATAATAAGCGGGGGTGTCACCACATCGCTATAGAAGCCAAAAATGTAGTTAGTTTTTTGTCTGTCCGTCTGTCTGTATGTTTGTTCCACTATCACACGAAAACTACTGATCCGATTTGAATGCGGTTTTCGCAGATATATTTGCCTTCTTCCAACTTAACATCTGGTGTATAAATTTTTTTCCCCCCACACCTCTAAAGGGACGAAAGAGGGGGTCAGATTTTGTATAAGACTTTTGTCTTATACTAAATCTGACCTCCTCTTTCGTCCCTTTAGATTTTGTATAAGACTTTTCCGATTTGAAAACCGCTTTCAAATCGGATCAGTAGTTTTCGTGTGATAGTGGAACAAACATAAAGACAGACAGACAGACAAAAAACTAACTACATTTTTGGCTTCTGTAGCGATGTAGTGACACCCCCCGCTTATTATTTTATTTTAAGATATTCAATATCTTTAATGTACAGAATTTTCATTTCTACAGTTTTATTATACATATGTATAGATAGCGGTCGCCTGCGGCTCCGCCCGCGTAGATGTCGGTTACCGCTGCAAAAAGCCTACCCAGGAAAGACACGGTCAGCAAAATGATTCCCAGGTCAATTCACAGAAACATCGACGACGCAGTCATTTTTCGCAGGCTGCACAGATTGTCTTTCTGTGGATGTTAAAGTTGTTAATAATGAGAATATTTAAATGTACTTAATTAATAATAAGTTTTCACCTCTGACGGTAGTCCCGGAGTGCAACCCGTTGTTTTAGGATAGGTAACTAAAGCGATTATTGTAGAGCTTTTCTATAAACAACATTAATAATATTGACGTTAAGTTATTTTCAGGTGACATAATATACTGATGGTCGGGAGCTCCGACCCGTGATAGAGCAAACATTCATTTCGTAAATCTATTCCTACTAATTTGAATGTTTGGCCCTGGGATTTACATAATATTTATCGTTAGTGCAAAATAATTTTTTACAGGAAATTTGAGCCTTTTGAAGGGTATAGGCAAATCAGTAGGGATCATTGGTATTCTTGGTATATGTAATATGTTATATGAGCCAATTCACCAGCTGCAGGGCCGGTCATAATAATCTTCGCTACTGCGCACCCCCCGCCTTGGTAGCGCCCACTTCGAAACGGGCGTAAATCGCAATATTATTTATAAAATATAAAACGTTCGATTAGTGGTAGAGTTTAGTTAAGCGAAACTACGTTAAATTATCATTACAGTAAAGTAATATGAACTGCATAAATATGTTATTTAATGTTCGAAAAGCCAAAATCATTGTGCGAGTAAGGGCACGGGTTAGATTGCCGTTTTAACTCTTTTTGTTGTTCTACTTAGAACAACGAGTTGAACAACGAGTCCATCCCATTCTACCAGCTAAACGGTTGCTTCTGTAAATGTGAAAAATTCAGGAAATATGCTGAATTTAAAAGGATTTGCTTCTGTTAATGTGAAAAAATTTACGGGAGTAGGAAATATGCTGAATTTAAAAGGAAAACTATCACGGCTAAGAAGACTTAATAAGTAATTTTTTTAGTAATAGTCGGTCACCCAAACAAAATGTATTCGGAAAAGTAACTATATAAAGGAATTTTTCGATAAGATTCCTTTGAATGCTACTAATATGATGTTGTTACTTGTTAGTAGTGTAAAACACGTTTTAAAAATGTAAATTCATTGACCGTACAAAAATGATCAAAAACTAGCGTTACAACGGAACCCTATATTGTGCGTGGCCCGATACGCACTTGGCCAGTTTTCTGAAGGATTTCAAACATAATATTATATTATACCAAAAAGCTGGTTCCGAAGGTGCTGTACAGAAACTGAGGAAAAAGGACTCGCGGAATGGCAAGTAATATCCATAGATTACAATAGCCGTTTTAATACAATAATTAAACGTTCCATTGCGTGAATTCGCTAGAACTGCGAATTCGCTTGAATTCGCTCGAACGGCGAATTCGCTCAAATTCGCTCGAACGGCGAATTCGCTTGAATTCGCTCGAACGGCGAATTCGAGCGAATTCACGCGAACGGCGAATTCGCTCGAACAGCGAATTCGCTTGAATTCGCTCGAACGGCGAATTCGAGCGAATTCACGCGAACGGCGAATTCGCTTGAATTCGCTCGAACGGCGAATTCGCTCGAACGGCGAATTCGAGCGAATTCACGCGAACGGCGAATTCGCTCAAATTCGCTCGATCAGCGAATTCGCTCGAACGGCGAATTCGCTCGAACGGCGAATTCGAGTGAATTCGGTAGAACGGCGAATTCGCTCGAACGGCGAATTCGAGCGAATTCACGCGAACGGCGAATTCGCTCAGATTCGCTCGAACAGCGAATTCGCTCGAACGGCGAATTCGCTCGAACGGCGAATTCGCTCGAACGGCGAATTCGAGTGAATTCGCTAGAACGGCGAATTCGCTCGAACGGCGAATTCGCTTGAATTCGCTCGAACGGCGAATTCGCTCGAACGGCGAATTCGAGTGAATTCGCTAGAACGGCGAATTCGCTCGAACGGCGAATTCGCTCAAATTCGCTCGAACGGTGAATTCGCTCGAACGGCGAATTCGCTCGAACGACGAATCGAACGACAAATCGAACTTTTCGTCAATTTCGTCGATTTTCTTCTTTGTTTACGTTTCGATATATATATATATATATATATATATATATATATATATATATATATATATATATATATATATATATATATATATAAAGGCAACTGTTTAACAAAATAAAGTATTACTCATATGCATTATCATATGGTAAAGTGCGTAATCAGGGTTACTATTAGTTTGAAATAAAAAGTCTATTTTCGTAAAATTGGTCGATTGGCCATTCAAGCACTAGGGCGGCGATAAGTTTATGTTAAGAGCGGGCTGACAAATTTTGCTCTTTTCTAAATAAGTATTACGATCCCGGAAGACGATTGACTCAAATGAAATTGAGATTTATTTAATCATTGTATATTTATCTGATATTTGGCTAACGGAAAATACGATTCACTTATTTTGACTCGATAGTTATATTTTTCGAAATTATGAATATTTCTGGGCTTTTCAACAAATACATGTTACACTTATTGAGTTACTATCATTAAATAACTTGCACTACTACAATCACTTTATAAAATAATAGCTAAAGGAAATATTAGTATTGTATTTAATTTTTAAGTACCTAATCATCAAAAGCATTTTTGGGACTTACGACCTTTACTTTCGTGCTATAATGCACAAATCGTTGTCACGCGATATATATTATATTATGTATAAGCATTAGTTTTTCTGGGAATATCAGATGATTACTATTTGAAGTTCTATAGATAATATTGTGTTAGTTTTTCTGGAAATACCAGATGATCACAGATCTATATGTAGATACAAAATAAAATTAAAATCGGCTGAAGTGGAAGTTCCATATTTACTAGTAGCTTTAAAAGTAAAATGCAGACCAATTATTGTTACAACTTCCAGAGGTCTGTAATGTTTATTGTTTATTATTTCAAATTTTTTATCACCAGCGACATTTGATAAAGTATCTAAGATTTACTTAACTTTATTGTGTATTATGTTAGAAAAGTTACTTTTTGTACCACTGCAATCGTTAAAGGTCTTGTGTGAGAAGTTATTATTTTAGGCTTATTTTTTCAGTTTGTTTTTATTAAGCAGCGCTGCGTCGACGCAACGCTGACGCAATGCGCCGTGTGGACTGTGGCTCTTACCTAACCTAACGACGTTTCGCTTAAAGCTGATCGCACATTTGTCTGCACTTTACGCGCGGAACGCACCGCATAGTACACGAAAAGCGGCGCGTACGGTGCGGACGAATGTGCCAGGTTTCACGTCATAATTTCATACAACGGATTCTAAATGCAGCACGTACGGCGCGTGCTTGCTGATAAATGTGCGATCATCTATAAGGTTTATTGCAGTGTTTCCCAACCTTTTTCAGCCGCGGACCTGTAGGAAGTCAAGCACAGTTTTCACGTACCCCCTTAATAAAATAAACAGCAAAAAATCAGATTATGTATGGTACAGAGATGACACCGCGGACCCCCAATAGGCCCATACATAATACAGGGTGCAATTAAACCTACCGGCCAATTTTTTTAGGGCTTAAGTATCATTAGGAGAGTCCATTTAACCGAAAAAATAGGGTGTTATTTTTTTACAATAACATATTTTATACCACTTAAAATCGTTGCAGAACGGTCACTTCGGGGCGGTGGGTAGAGGGATGGCGTGCCTTACGCGCCGGCGACGTGTAGTGTACATTACTTGTGGTATTTTTAAGAAAACCTTTTGGAAGCCGTTTCTCAACATTTTAGTACTGAGTGATTATAAAAGAAAAAAATACGTGAATTTTTATTTTTAACAAGGATCAATATATCGAAATTTGGCCGGAAGGTTTAATTGCACCCTGTATACTTTAGTGACTATAAGAGCCATCGCAAACAGGGCGACTTGTCGTCGCATCTAGACGCCGAGCTGTCGCCTAGTGTGCGCCTACATAAAAGACGCCTACACGAAGACTTTCCTAGCGCTCACAGCGAGACTGACGATGCGCTGTCGCGCGACTGTCGTCGTGTGTGCGCGTGCACAGCGCTACCAGACGATGCGACTAGTAGCGAGCGCACGTGACTCCCCTGGCTTGCCGTCGCGACTCCGCGACTCTGACGCCAAGTGTGCGGAGCTTCGAACAAAATATATGAAAATTGTCGGCCGTAGCCTGTTGTCGCGTCTAGTCGTCGAGCTGTCGCTGACGCGTGTCGCCTCGTGTACGCCTACACTAAAGTGTCAACTCACTAAAGGGGTCGACAGCCGGCGGCGTGGGCTGGTCGATGTCGCCGGGCTCGCTCACCACCGACACCGCGGACGCGCACGACGTCGTCCGAGTGCGCTCCGGTCTGCAAACATAATCGTTACTTTTTAACAGACTTCCAAAAAGGAGGTTATATGTTCGTCTGTATATTTTATAATAAACTAGCGACCCGCCCCGGCGTCGCATGGGTATAAAATGTGGCCACTGATAAATGATTAAAATCGATAGCCTATGATCCTTCACGTGGTCTACTTCTTATCTATGCCAAATAACATAAAAATTGCTCCAGTAGTTCGCGAGATATGCCCTTTCAAATAATTTCCCCCGTTTTTTCCACATTCTTCTATTAGTCTTAGCGTGATAAAATATAGCCTATAGCCTTCCTCGATAAATGGGCTATCTAACACTGAAAGAATCATCAAAATCCGTTGCGCAGTTTTAAAGATTAAAGGGAACAAAGGGACGTGAGGGAAAAAAAACGACTTTGTTTTATAATAAGTATAGATATAGACTAATAATAATACAAACATTTTCTATCAACTTATTAGTGCCCGTTTTTAGCAACTGCACTCTAAGACCCATTTGCTAAACGTCCGATCCGAATTTGATCGATAACTCAAGATAGATTTAGTGCGTAAGAATGATTATAGAGGCAGTTCCGAAACTTACTCGTATTAATTCCGGAAAATATTTCCAGTTCCGCTCTTACAATATAATATAAAAGATTTAACATTAAAGTTTTATTCCGCGAATTCTCGCTCAACATGGCGAGTGTCTAACAAACAAGTTAAGTTTTATGCCTAAGAATTCACGCATTTTAGTAACTAAAATTTTAGTAATTAAAGTATACTAACCGCACGTAGTGCTGTAACTGGTTGAGCAGAGTCTCGCTTGTAGTGACTGGCGGCGGCGGCGCGGCACTGCGTTGGCGAGCGTGCAGAGCGGCGCGCGCGTGCTCGAAACATAACCTGAAAGTTATAATATTAGTTATCATAAAATACAAACATAGTAAATATACAAGGGTAAATGACTAGTGATTGGACAGTACCACTTACCAGTCATTGGACAAAGCACAAAAACACAATATTTATTAAGGTTGCTTTTAAAACTGCCTGTTTTAAAAGTAATAGAACGCCTGATTTTAAAGACGGATCATCTACCGACCTTCGCGAAGGAGGAGTTCTGGCCGATTGGAGTCGTCTACAGGAGGTTCCGAGGACGACTTCCGAACACGTCACGCCCCACGTCGCAGACAATACGTGTTTAGTGCTTAGTGTTAGTTTTAGTATAAATATTATGTATGTTAGTCAAGGTATATATAGTATGGGCCAAGATGCCTGATTTAAATAGATAAATAAATAAAATAAAATAAATAAAGGAAAACAGGTAGTTTTTAAAGCAACCTTAATAAAATATACATATATGATGTAGTGTTTTTTTGCTCTGTCCAATGACTATGATAGCATAGTACTAGTATACTACTGTCCAATCACTAGTCATGTTCACCCTATTTTGTAAAGAAATCAATATTTTAATAAGCCTTTATAGATGAAAAATAGCGCGAATATTATAAATGCGAAATTATGACTGTATATCTGTCACCTCTTTATAATTAAACAGCTGAATCGAGTATGATGAAATTTTGTAGTTTTGATTTCTAAAAAATCTTTTCCATGCGTAAAGAACTTAAATTTAAAGTGCTTAAGCGCTCCCTAAACGGTAATTCAGCATTACATGCGTTACGTGCAGGGCCGTCTCTAGCCCATGTGGCGCCCGTGTGCAAATATGACCCTAGCGCCCCCTAGCAAGCGCGCGGTCAAAAAAGAGTCGGACTCGCGCACGAAGGGTTCCGTACGATTATAAAGCAAAGATAGGCAAAAAATTATATTTTTTTATGGAAGCCCCTTAAATGTTTATTTAAGTACTTATCTTCAAAATATACAAGTAAGTATTTTGTGAATATTTCAAATGCCTACGTGTAGCCGTTATTGATATTGTACTTAATGGCCAAAAATATCACATTTGTTGTATGGGATTGTATCCTGAAATGCTTAATTTATTTTGTTTTTAGTATTTTAGTAATATTAACGACACCATAAATTTGGCACGCACAGCATTTTTGACAAAATCAAGAAAAAAATGTTTCTTCCTATTATTTGCTTGATTATTTAAAAAAAAATAAGATTCGATGAAACTTTGCTCTTAAAATTTTAAAGGGGCGAATAAAAATTTGATCTTCGTAAATCTCTGGCACTAAAACCGATTCGCAAATAATGAAAATATTATAGTCTAAAGCCGCTATCCCCAACCCGCGGCCCGCCGGGACTTTATTTGTGGCCCGCGTGACGTTAAACAATTTTGAAATTCGCGCCCACCGGCAAAATAACGTAAGGTCTACGTGACAATCGTTAAATATTTTCCACTTTTAAATCGTTAATTTTTAAGAATGTTATTTTTTTTCACCCCAAAATTTGTTTGTTGCGGCCCGCGACACCAAGACCAAAACATGTTTGTGGCCCGCATGAAAAAAAGGTTGGGGACCACTGGTCTAAAGACTATACCAAAGTATTTTTCAGTACGAAAAACATATGCGGAAATCATATAGGAAAGCAGAAAAAAATTAAGTCCAAATATTTAAAAAAATAATAATCTCAGGAACTATTTGAGTTGTAGGAATGAAATAAAGTAATAGCAAGTTTACAAACCCTCGTTATTAATTTAAATAAAACAAATTCGTTTTTAGGGAGTTAAAAAACGAGCAATTTAAAAAATAATTTTCTTAAAAACTTAGTAAAATGCGCACACGGGAGTTCTACTCTTGCATTTGAAATATAAGACGCCATTGACTCATTGCATTTACTCAGTCATGTCCAATTTTGTGGGTTTCTAAAACATTGGGGCGCGCCTTGCTTTGCTAATTACGACAAATATAAGAAGAGCTCTAGACGCTTCACAAAATGCATGCAAACTGGAGTTCTTTTTACGTTGGTCATCAAGGGGGCGACTAACCTAAAATTTTCGATTTTATAATTCATTTTTATACTTCACAAATATAAGCCCCAAATTGTTTCATTTTATAAAATTAGATACTACATTATATTTCCAAGAATTCGATCTGAGCAAAAACACAATAACTTAAAATTTTCTCGATAGAAAAAAATCACAAAAATGCATCAAATTTTCACGAATTTTTCATTTATTGCCATAACCGTGCATTGAATTAAGTTAAAATTTTAACTAATTAATTCTATCATTGAGGAACCGACCCAGCCAATTTTTAAAATGTTCTATATTTATCGAGTTATTTAAAAAAATCTTATTTGGCGATGAATCCGCGTCATTCACCTTGCATATGAAAGAAGTAAGTGTGAAGGGAGAAGAACGATGTTTGATTTGTTGGGTTAGTCGGTGTAGTTACCTCTTAAAAGCGCGGCGGGCGCGCGCCTATTTGCGAGCGGCGCTCGGCGCCCCTAGGACCGCGGCGCCCGTGTGCAACGCACACCCTGCACCTAAGGGAAAGACGCCCCTGGTTACGTGCATGTAATGCACGCATGATCGTTTATTGTAGTGATTGATGCGAATGACATGCAAAATACGTGCTGTACATTGATTGACAAGTTCTTTAATTTTTCGTCCTGCAATATGCATTACGCATGATCGTTTCGCGATCGGCATGTCATTCAACAATTAATACTGTCACGTATATAATGCTGAATTACCGTCTAGGGAGTGCTTTGCCCTGTCTTACCCTTGTTCTTTCTCAGCGGGCGCTGGCATCGAGCAGCGGACGCCATTTTGTGCGACGTGCACGCACTGCTTGTACGGCGCGGTCTTGTCGTCCAGTATGTGGCGGGCGCAGTGCGAGCGGCCAGACACCACAGGCAGCGTGCACTCGTACGCCGCGTGCGCGCACGTTCGACCACGTAGCACTATCTCTTTCTCGAGCTGAAATAATTCCAAATTCAAATATTAATTCGAAATTCAAATTTAAATATTAGTTCATTAAAAATAAAAACAATTAAAATTATGCGGCATAGATTTTGGATAATTTGAGCGGATTTTATTATGTTTAGGTCATTTTGTATGAAATCTTTGTTGCCATTTTTGCCAGGTTCTTCAAGAACCTCTCTGCACTGTGCAGTAATTGGTGATTAATGTTTAATGCATCAGCAACACTATGACAAGCATTTATAATAAATCTATACTAATATTATAAATGCGAAAGTATCTCTGTCTGTCTGTCTGTCTCGCTTTCACGCCAAAACTACTGAACCGATTGTAATGAAATTTTGTACACAGATAGTCTAAAGCCTGAGAAAGGACATAGGCTACTTTTTAACCGGAAAAAGGGGTTGTAAGGGGGTGAAAATGCGTAAATTTATTCAAATTAAGTTAGTTCCAAAAATTCATAATAGATGGCGCCGCGCGTTTCCTACATAGCGCTATCGCTTGCTCGTGCATCGTTCTATAAGAGGTGGTACCATGTTGAGTAGCATTTTTCGATTCTTTCGATTGTTATACACATCGATAATGAATAACTCACTACTTTATCTACACAGTAATGAGTGACGAAACTTTAAACCTCTACCAATGCTAAAATATAGTTTATGGGTAAAGCTAAAGTTGTGTAATGGGGGGCTAAATATGGTTTAGGTTTAATTTAAAAAATGAAATATTATGTGCGCACTGCACAGCTGTTTTTGGGTATTTTGATTTAAGGGGTGCCAGGGTTTTAAAAAGCTTTTAAAGAAGGATGGGCACTTTTGTATGGACCCTGGCCGGCATAGCCAATAAAGTTCTAATGTCTGTTAGCCTATTGCTTATAACCTAAAGTTACTGAAATGAAGCAGTTTATGTTATGAATGGACCGGAAATGTACAGTCTGGAACATTGAAAGTTATATTTTTGGCTCCTACTTTTTTTGTAAAAATCAAATCTACAATGGAAAAAAGACATTCTATCTATATTTTAATCAGCTTATCACTTGGGTAATTAACCTTAGAGTGATACTACCAAAATAAACACTTTTATTTTTTAATAATCATTTACTACAGTTACAACTTCCATGGTCTATACAAATTCATCGTCAAAAATGATGTCTTTTTTATGAAATAAGGGGGCAAACGAGCAAACGGGTCTCCTGATGGAAAACAACTTCCGTCGCCCATGGCACTCGCAGCATCAGAAGAGCTGCATGTGCGATGCCGGCCTTTTAAGAGGGAATAGGCTAATAGGGGAGGGTAGGGATGGGAAGGGAAGGGAATAGGGGAGGGCAGGGAAGGGAATAGGATAGGGGATTGGGCCTCCGGTAAACTCACTCACTCGGCGAAACACAGCGCAAGCGCTGTTTCACGCCGTTTTTCTGTGAGAACGTGGTATTTCTCCGGTCGAGCCGGCCCATTCGTGCCGAAGCATGGCTCTCACACGTATAAAATTAATATAGTGCCTTCCAATTAATATAGTGCCGGGGGAATAAATACATCGTGGCGACCAACGTCTAAACACCATATTATTATTGAAATAATATGGGCACACGCACCGATTGTGCGCCGCCCTGTCAAACACGTACAATAATGATGAACTAAAGCATCCCTCCCTTGTTGTTGACGGTCTACGGGTCTATGAGTACGGTCTATGACGTCAGCGAAAACATTTTTTGAGAATAGCGTTCGTACTGAAATGGTTTAAGTCCATAGGCGGACTGCCTATGATGTCAGGTGTGATATATTTTTTCTCCTGTAGTTTACCGTGTTCTGTCCATAATAAAAATTGAAGAAAATATAAGGTTTCATTTCATAGGCAAGTGGTTTTTATTGGATATACCGGCCAACTTGACCCATCATTCTTTGACACCAATTTTGTTGACACCGCAAGTCGCGGGCAACAGCTAGTATACCATAAAGCTAAGTAGGCATTAATTAGTAAGCCAACCTGAATAACGAATATATGCTAAAAATTCTGCTTTGAAAATACAGTAGGGCCTCGTTAATCCGGAGAGGCAAAAACACGACCCTTTGCGGATTATCGAGGCGTCCGGATTATAGTATGCAATATTTCATGTTAATAAAACACATGTTTAATCTTAGTTTCTTTAATCAATTCTTTAATATCAATGACGAATTTTTACGTGGCGGCGCCATGATCTTAGCTGCGAATGCGCTAAATTGACACTGTACCGTATTACACGAAAGGCGATAAACAAAAGACTGACGGCGCATTGGCTCATGAGTCATGAGTCATGACAGCCCGCACGGTCTACACTCGCCTGCCTGCCCCGCGAATCCCATTGGCCGGCTGGATTACAGCGATCACCGAACAAGCGTGAGTCCGGATTACCAAGGCCCTACTGTAAAAGGTTTTCTACAATATTATATCTATGGACCATAGACAAAAGCCTCTTACAGAAAGGGAAATTTGATTCTATTGAAATCAAATTTCCTCTTTATTATGTTATGTGACCTATATCCAAAGATTGTTTTTTAAAGTCAGTTAAAAAAAACAAAAATAACCTGTGCTCGTAGCTTCTCCTCCTCTTGCTTCTTCACAAGCGCAGGGTCAGGTGGTCTGATGGACTTGACATTGGTTATCTTGATGGATGACGGCCGCCCCCCGCGGCTCAGCATCCTCACTTTGGGCAAGTGGATGATCCTCGGTGTTTGCGACATTGTTATATTTAACTGCAAAAAACAATTATTGGTTTGAATTTTCATGATCAAGTTAAAATAAGCATGCTTTAGTGTTTAAATTAAATTATTCACAATAAATAAAAATCGCCAATATTAGGTGTTTTTGGCAATAAATTGCTCGCGTTGTTGATCGTGTATTTGAAAAGCGCGCGAATTTTTATCTGGACATGTCAAATAAATATCCAATTAATAATTAATTTCTTATTAAAAGCTTATTACATTTTTAAGGTACTAAATAAAAGTAATTCGAATAAATCATTTTTTTTTGTATGCTTCCCGGCTGCATATAAAAATTATTTCGAAATATTAGGAATTTAAAATAAAGTGTATTGTATGCAGTGGTGAATCGGCCATTTTCACCGTGTGACTGAGTATCTAGGTTCGTTATATTAAAATCGTTATATTTCCTAGAAAAGTATATCAAACGTCTGAAAAATATGTACAAACGATAAAGTGCAACGTATGCTATAAAATAAAACATAGTGATAAACAAAAACATACCTGTGTTCTTTGCAGTTCAACATTATGTCACCGGAGACCTCACTGTGAAACCACCAAATTTTTACAATGGCGGCCGCATAAAAACTTGCGGAGCGTAAACACAAAAGTGACATTTATTTCATACATAGGAATTTTCTTGCCTATCATTTTTTAAAATCAGTTAGCATTTTGGTGTTTTATTAGAAAGTAGTTTAGAATGTGCTTCTCTTAAGTGCCTTAAATAATTTTATAAAAATCACTCAAATGATATTGTTCCCCGTATCCGTTTGTCACTATGATAGTGCTGTCTCTTTCCCACTCACGCACATAGACGGAGCGAAGCTCTCCGTCGTGCCTCTTCGACAGTCATTGGAATTTCCATTCAATGGCTGGAGCACAAGAAAAATGGTACTTTACAAAAGAACAATTACAATCATCACCAAGCAGAAAATGCGGTTTAGATGCAGATAAAGAGCTCGCCTATCGGCAGCAGGCTGCTAATCTTATTCAAGATATGGGCCAGCGTCTTCAAGTGTATCCTTTTCATCGAGTGCAATGTTTTCGTTGAGTCATGTGGATAAAACGTGCAAAACCTTTCAAAAAGTGTAAATTCTACCAGAATTATGATGTATTCATAAACGAAGTTTGTAAAAAAATGTGTAAAAGTGCGTGATAAATGAGTTCTACGTTAAAAATATGATGAAACATTATGAAGTTGGACGGCGTCAGTCGCTTTCGCGTGACGTTGTGTGAATTTACATGTAAGCCCAAAATCTTTTGACAAAAGGTAGGTCTGAATTTAGTGTATAATTTATGTTATATTTTCATCCAATATATATATCGTTTCATTTAGGTTATGATCGCATGTTGCGTGCTATTTTTTAGGTCAGTGCACTTTGACAGCTGTGTAGGTCGCAGGACGCTTGCGCGCTGGCCGCTGACGTAGGGATCGACCTGTCTGGGTTTAAATTAGCGCTTGTATTTTACCGCGTACGTGTTTACGGTGAAAATTGCGCGGCAAAATGATTCATGATCATGATTTAAGTTTAAACTTCTTCGTTTTAATGACCGCTTATGAACTTCAAATATAATTTTAGCTCGGTGTATCTCATACTTTTTATGGGAGCTAATATCATACTTTTCCACTTTATTGTATATTGTTAATGCATCATAATATTATCATATATTATAGATGATACTGTTTGAAAACATCATCACCATGAATGTTAATTTCACTGGAATCAACAGATATATTATTCTTAGAAGCGTAGCTGATTTCTTTTATCAAAATTAGATTTGATGACATATTTTCTTGTTGTAAATGCAATTATCACAATTAGTATCGATATCAAAAGAACATCTATTTCATTCTTAGTATAGTTGTAGGTTTCACAATCAGTTTTTCATCAATCTGATCCATCAATCTGATTGACGGAATACTGATGGATATAAAATGTACATATTAAAAAAATGATCAGTCCATCAATCTGTGGATTAGACAATCAGTTTTCCACCCATCTTTACCAGACTGATGGATCAGATTGATGAAAAACTGATCGTGTAACCTACATCATTTTGTTTATTTTTTAGCACTAAAACTACTCTAACACCTCGATCGTGGATTCTTGGAAATCTTTTGTTCTCGCGGTCGCATGCGACCGCTTGGGAACGAAAGTGTTAAATATATATTAACCTTATTTTGTATGTAAAATTTGACATTTTTAACAGACCTTGTGCCAGACAATCTCCATTTTCCTAAGGGAAATATGAATGCAAAGTTTATAACAAACTTACCAGTCAACTCATAATTATTACAGACTATTCTGTATACAATTTGCACATACAACACCTAAGTTATCTAAATGTATATCTTTCTTGTTGTATGTGGTATGCCTATTGCCTACCTTTAGTAAAAAAATAAGTTTACATAGTATGTTTGCATCATCTTAGTTCAATTTATAATTTGCGACTTGTTGAAGTTTAATGGTCAACAGTAGCACAATTTTTCCTTGTTTATTTAATTATATCATCTTTGGGGATTTCCAATATTATGATTACATTGTTATTATTTTGTACTTTGTGGAACAAGCTAATAATAGATAATGACAGCGAGCAAATTATATTCTATCCTGTTTCTTATTGATGGTCATATATTTCCATAAAGTTTATTTTATACATCCATGATTCAGGAATGCAGAGAAAAAAATTGTGATATTCAATTTTGAATAATATGCTGACTTGAGTATCAACATGCTTAATCTCTAAGGTGTTTAAAATATTTGGTTATCCAAGGAAATAAAAAGCCAAATGTTGGTGCTGAATAAAAAAAATAGATTTGGCCAGCTACTTTTCTTTAACATTCTGCCATACACTTTGTGAGCAACTGTTGTATGAGTCATTATGGTGTGCACAAAAAAAGTGTGCCATTTTTTGTGAGTCACAGCATTGAGCACTCACACTTGTTGGTATAACTGTTTATTTACGATTCATTTCACTCTCATATTCATTTTAGGTATTCCTTGTTGGTTCAGTTTGATACTTGCAATGATAATTTTTATTTTATTGATTTATATAATTATCATTATCATCCTTATTGGAAGTGTTTCAAAAGAATATAAATCAGACATACATAGTACATACATATCAAATCAACAGATATTTATAGAACAAAAATATTTTAAACATAAGTCTGGTAGAATTCTTGTAACTATTCCATGGAACCCTCTTTGTAGATGTGACCATGAACTATCTGGAAGTCATATAGTGTAATTGTATGTACATTTGACCTCAGTAATGTTGCAAATTCACGTTGACCTAGGTTGGCTGGACTTGACCTCCAAATGCGTCGCAATTTGCCTTGATAACAAGAAAATTTTAAATCACCATGACCATATAAGATATTTCATGCTTATGTACTGAAATCATATGTCACCAAAAGTGTGTCTGTCTGTGGCTGGCTTATAATTAAACCACTGAAACAGCCAGGGTTATCCATACTTCCATACTAATATTATAAATGCGAAAGTGTGTCTGTCTGTTACCTCTTCACGCTCAAACCGCTGAACCGATTTTGCTGAAATTTGGCATGGAGATACTTTGAGTCCCGGGAAAGGGCATAGGATACTTTTGTCCCGGAAAAATGTGCGGTTCCCACGCTATAAACGAATTTTGGCGCAACGGACGGAGTTGCGGGCATCATCTAGATACTCATAAGATCATTTGTGACAAAATTTCGTCACCACATTGTTATCAAAGTTTAGTGTAAAATATTTGGAAATTAGAATGTTCATTTTTGTTCTTTAATTAGGTAGTCTTTATGTACTATGACCATATAATTTCCTTAGCACTAACAACAGAGCTCAGCTATGTATAAATACAGCAATAGTGTACATGCACCGGTTCTACGCATTCCACTCCTTCACACAGTTTCACAGGAATGCGATAGCAGCGGCGGCACTCTTCCTAGCTGCAAAGGTATGTTACGTTAACTAGTAATAATTTTAAATGGTGCTCAGACCTGGTCATTGACCGAGTCACAACAGTCCTAGCTCAGGGTGTGCCAAAGAGCAATGGAACGCGGCATTTTAGGTGTGAGACCAGTGGACCGAATAAGAAACAGCACACAGTGCTCCAAAACAGATATTACAGTTGTTGCCTTGTAAAAGATGGCGCGATGAGTTTGATAAATACGAGCCAGGACTGGCCTACGGTTGCATTGGATCAGGAGTGTAAGACTTTGGGGAAAGCTTTTGTCCAGCTATGGGATAGCATATAGGCTCTGAAAAACAAAAACTTTGAGTACATTGTTTTGAGAATAGATAAATAACATTAAAAAAAGAATTTAAATACCGTATTTATGCTCTCTGGCATGCAAGCTCTTTTAAATACTCTTTTCAATACCTAAGTTGTAAAATTGAATTTTGCAGGTAGAGGAACAACCAAGGAAATTGGAATATGTTATAAAAGTGGCCCATGTCTGCCTCCACAGAGGTGAAGGTGTGAACGCCCTTACCTCGGAACAGTATCAAGAACAGGTAAAACATCTACATTCATTAGTTTATTTTGTGCTCGTATTTTGCATGATTAATGTTAAATGTTGAAGGTTAGCCAAGATCATGTGACACATCCATTGATTACATTTTTTATCTAAGGGTCGTTACAAACTGTTGTAGAGCAGAAGCAGAATTTAGACAGCAGTGAAATAATTATTTTTATACTCATATAACTTTCCTTGTTTAATTTTGTCAGATACAAGTTTATTTTTAACCTTGACGCCTCTAGTAACCGACCACCGACGCTGCGAACTGCGAAACAGCGGCGAACCGATTTACTGTCTCATCCGCCACACGACAGTGCGTTTTTTTTTTCCGGCCCCTTATATTATGGGACCTCTTGTTCCCCCTTTAATGAGAAGGGAAAATTGTTTGCTTAGTTCTAAATTTTGACATATTTTAACATTGTTTTTTAATTTTGTTTGCTCACAATTTTTACTTAACATTATAGTTCAATCTAATCATAATATTATGTATATTCTGTCTTTTTCGTTTACATTCTATTCATTTCCATGCTCTTAGATATTATACTTTTACATTATTTGTTGTTTTCTTTACAGTTGTCCTTCCTCATTTATTTTTAGTATTAAGTACTAAAAAGTGCGTTATAGTGCATCTCGCTCTATTGCTGTTTCGCATTGGTTTCGCTGAGTTTTCGCAGTTTGCAGCGTCGGTGGACTAGAGGCGTTAGGGTCAATAAACTATCTAATGTACATATTGGTCGTCTCCTTATCCATGTTGCAAAGACTATAATTGTTTTTTTTTTTGTTACAGGCACAAGACCTAGTGTTTAATGAGAATGTCCTGCTACAGACTTTAGGGTTTGACGTAGCGATCGACCACCCACACACATACGTTGTGCGGACATGCCACCTTGTGAAAGGTGAGCCGTCTCCTTGCTACGCGCTCTACTGGTTGTGGCTTTCATATTAGAGCTTGTATGACTGGGAGCTATTTGGAGACTTGACTCGACATCCACTGTTTTAGATTATAATCTAGAAAATGCATGTCAAGGGAAAAAAAAATTTTATAGTAAATTTTGTTGTTACTAGATTTTTTTTTTACATATTATTTAATATTTTTATGAATGTTGGACAAGTAACTTATGAAACTAAATAAATTTTTGAAAGTAGCATGCTAAACATAAAACTTAAAAATTATATACAATAATAATATTATGTAATGTAATAACTAATAAATCATAGTACATAGTAACAGTGGACGTCATAAAGCTCCAAATAAAATTGTATGATATGAAAGTAACAAAACCAGTGTCTAGACGGGGATGGTGTTGCCAATCTAAAAAAATACATCGGCATTAAGATGGAGAAGTATTTTTTATTGAAATAACAGCAGGTATGTTATGGTTTACATATTATATTGAAACACATTATCATCCTAACGTGTGCGTCATCACCCCACATCATTTCCTATTTTCCTTGTAATAAATATTCAACATAATTATTATCTGTGTGATAACTGATAGTTCAGATATTTGTTTATATTGTCATTTTCGAACATAATATTTCAACAAGGTCGGATTTAGCTTGCCAGTGCACTGTGCATTTCGTTGACTCAATTTGCATATTGATTGCACTCTAATAGAAAAATTACACTAAGTAAACTCAAAATACAATCATTTGGCAAACAATTTGTCTTTACTTATTACCTACTGTAGTCCAGGGGTTGGCAATCTTTAGAGATAATTTAAAAACCTCACAACTTTTCCAATGAGTACTTGCATGAAATACTTGCTGAAATAAAGCTGCATGTTCCATACATAGAGCCGTAGTTTGCCGATCCCTGCATTAGTACTTGAAAATTGAATAGTTCAAAATTTTAATTTTAAAATATTACTTGCTTCTCATTCAAATTGTCCATTAGAAAATGAAATTACATTCGTGATAATTAATTTACATCTACTAATGATTCTTTGAATATTTACTAAATAGTTATAAATTAGTAATCATCATTTTCTTTAATTACATAATAAAGTATTTAACTTTATGGTTTCCTATTGTTTACATTATAACTGTCCAAATATTATCCCTGATTAATGTTTATTATTTTTTTTGTTAAAATCTTTTAACCTGATTGCCAAATTGTGGGCATACAAGAACTGTGTCTTTGAAAGACAAACATTGCAACAATTAATAATATTTTAATTTATAATATGTTTGCATCCAGTTTCAAGCGAAAAATCAGCGTAATGACTAAATGACACTTAGGCCAGATACATAATATCCACTGCATATTTTTTAATGTACAGTAAAAACACCATAAAAAAAATTCCTTCAGCCTTGTACTTGTAGACAAATATATCCTTCTTTTTTTGAAGGTCGGTTAAAATATTCCGACACGTTGTCATACAACATAAAATCTGTTTCTATAACAATCTTATATGGATCTCAGAAACAGTCCAAAAAGAAAAAGTTTGGGTTATTCATATGAGTCTACTGCTAAAACTGTTTAGACCAAAAATTGGGGTTTTCCATGGTCCCAATGATGTTTTTTCAAAGAGTTACAATTATTTTGTTGCATAATAGTATTTTTTTTTCTTCCCCAGCTCCCAAAGATCTGGCGCAGACGTCATACTTCATGGCGTCGAACAGTTTGCACCTGACTACAATGTGCCTGCAGTACAGACCGACGGTGGTGGCATGTTTCTGCATACATTTAGCATCCAAATGGAGCAATTGGGCAGTAAGTTTTTCAACAAAACAACTAGTTTTTTAACAAAACCACTAGCTTACTATCTTACTAGTAAAAATATTTACATAATAAGCTATACAATATTATCTCCTGATATTATGTTAAGAAAGTTGGTTGTTAAGGTGGTTCTTTTTCATACAAAAATAAATCGGCATTCACAAGCTAAATATTAGTAGATATGCCTCGATATTTGCGTAGGGAATTACTTTGGGATACTTATTTTCGCAAAATCAATAAAATTTCATATTTATAATGTCAGAGATATTATATCAGACGATGAACATGACATCCGTAATTTATAAGATTTTTCATCGTCTGATATAATATCTCTGACATTATAAATATGAACTTTTATTTATTTTGCGAAAATAAGTATCCCAAAGTAATTCCCTACGCAAATATCGAGGCATATCTACTATTTAGCTTGTGAATGCCGATTTTGTTTTTGTATGAAAAACGAACCACCTTAAAGGACAAAACTTTGTATGCCTTATTAACTGTCTAGCGCTTTAAGTTTTTTTATCAGTGAAGCGGAAGTCTAAAACTCATCAAAAATATACCTTCCAAGTAATAATTTTGTCAAAAGCTTTATTAACCCCTAATTTCAACTTGTCCATTATTGCTGAAATAGTGCGAAATGCGAGAAAGCGAAATCAAGCTATACAAAGAACCCTTTTTCAGATACCGCAATCTCACGAAGGGCGGCATTGGTTCTCATACGTAGATCGTTCGGTCACCACAGAGCTGTTAGAGAGACTCACCGCAGAGTTTCTGCATATATTTGATAAATGTCCGTCCAGACTCAAGAGAAAAATGATGACCATGTCGAATAACAGTAAGTATGGAGCTAAGGAGAATAATAGGTGATACATTTTACTTTTGAATGTTAAATGACTTAAAACTTTTTAGGTGGGAGCTCGCCTCATTCAAATGCACACCCATACAGCTCATCATCGGTCGCAAATTCACCATTTGAGAAGAAACACAGTTTGGCTAATACTGAAGAAATGGAGAAGTCATTTGATAAAGGTACGTTTTTTACTGCTATATTTTAATAACTTTAGACCTAATTTCACCAACCTCTGTTTGTTAAATCCTAACAAGGCATCACTTAACGGACCTTAGAAAATTAAAAAGACTGTTAAAATACTTATGTCCCACAGTAAAAATTTAACAGAGGATTAGTAAATGCAATGTTATGTGAACAACGAGTGAACAACTATCAATTCGTTCATTCTTGTTATAAGGCGACGAAATTGCAATGTACAAGTTTCATACGACATGTTTGCTGCAATGTGTCACTTTCTTCCTTATTCGTATAAAAGTAGATAATGCGACCAAATTAAAATATCACTGATCGCATACATTTGTTACGCTATAATAGTTCTTCTTAATTTACCAGGATAATAATTATTATCTGTCAAAGCTGAAAACATGAATCATATTACAAACTTTTATTTACATATTTCGGTTTGGTAATTTTGATACAAGTTAGTATAATATTTGCAATGTCAAGGAAAATCCGAGGGCTGAATTTTTGACAAAGTGAAAATAAGTAATTATTCATAACTATGAAAAATAATTAATAATAAGGACGTAGCGGAAACATGGCGGAAACACTCAAAAGTCAAAAGAGATACTTTTATTTATATTGCATATTATTGTCTTAGAAAGTTGTTGTATTGACTCATATAACAGCCTGTTATATATTTAACGGACCTCCACAGCAGGAATTAAATTTAACACCGTGTTAGGTGATTTAACATTACATTAGGGCATGGTGGAACGCTCGATAGCTCTAACAGGCCATTAACTGATTTAACAAGCCATTATTTATTTAACATTGCTTGATGAAACTGGGTCTTAATAAGGTTTTCTTAATTTGTTTTGTATAGCATCGCTTTTGGTGACTTGAGATTAAAATATAAAACATTTCCTTTTTTGTTTTAGAATATGAACGTGAAAGGCGTCGTCAACCAGTACCGGGCGGCTACGTACCGGCCACAACGGCACCTCAAAATCCACCTAGCCAACCCCAGAAAATCGACTTTAATATATATAGAGAGAAAAAGGAAAGGGAGGAGAGGGAAAGGCGGGAGGAGAGAGAGAGGCGGCAGCAGGCCATGCAGCAGCAGCAACAACAACAGCAGCAGCAGCAGCAGCAGCAGCAACAACCCCACCCCAGCCAGCAGCCGCAGAGACCCGTCCCGCAGCCCAGCTCCCGGCCCTCGCAGCCACCTCCCCACCACAGACCCCCCTCCAGCCACAACAGTCACAAACCCCCCCACCCCTGGCCTCACAAACCCCCCCACCACAAGCCGCTCCACACCGACCACAGACACCACAGGCAGATGCCCGGCCCGTCCAACTCCGCTCCCACCCACCAGCCGGAGGTGGTCCCCCAGCGAACGCGGCCGCCTTCCCTGTTCTCGCCGGAGAATGCCACGACGCCTACCGTCGCGGCTGCGGCCTCCGCCCCCCGCCGGCCTCAACCTCCCCAGCAAAGGCCCAAACCCGAGTCTAGGCCGAGCATGCCCAACGTCGGTCTGCCCCCCGTGTCCCAGGCGCCGAGCCTCCAGCCCCTCGAGCAACCCAAGCCGACGAGTCCACACAAGAAACGCCCCGATCCCACCTCGGTAGTGCGAGACATGCAGCCGCCGGCCATCCTGTCGCCGTTCTCGTCCCCGCCGAGCAAGGAGCACAAGTCTCGCCAGAGGTTGCCCTCCAACTCTGAACCCGAGCTGGTCCCCGTCCTGAAGAAAATTGACGAGACGCCGGGCTACGAGAACGTAGTGAGAGACTCGCAGCGCGGCGGCTCGATCAAGACCCGCTACCCGGAGCACCGGAAACCGGAGCCCACGAGGCCCATCAACGGCATAGAGACCGACCCCACCCTCGTGTCCAATCTGCTCAAGGAGAGCCTGGCCAAACCCGCCCCCATCACCGTCGCCATGGAGCGAGCTCCCGCGGAGGTCAAGCGCGAGCCCGTAGAGCCGGCGGCGCCTCCCGCCGCCCCTCCGCCGGCCCCCGAACCGGCCCCCGCCGCGCCGCCCGCCCCGCCCGCTCCCGCCCCGCCCCAGCCCGCCGACGAGGCGGAGCATAAGCACAAGAAGGAGAAGAAGAAAAAAGATAAACACAAACACAAGGACCGCGACAAGTCGAAGGAGGAGAGGAAGAAACATAAAAAGGACAAGGAAAGAGAGAAGAAGGCGGAGCCGGCCCCGCCCCCGCCAGAGCAGGACGGCGCGCTGCGGATAACGATCCCCAGGGAGAAGCTGTCCACCAGCCCCGGCCTGAAGATCAAGATACCGAAGGAGAGGCTGGCCGCGCCTCCGCCGCCGCCCCAGCCCCCCGGCCTCAAGATCAAGATATCGAAGGACGTCCTCGAGACGTCGAGAAAGAGGACGGGCCCGCCGGAGGCGGGGCCGCCCCACAAGATGCAGCGGCACGAAGCACCCCACCCTAAGGTAGGCAATTGGAACGTCCCGCCCCCGTTTAACCCCCTGCCCTTTTACATGGTCCAGCCGCCGCCGCCCTTGTACCACTACGGTATGGGGATGGACGGCTACTTCTATGGGGGCATGTACCCGCCGCACAGGGGCCCACGGCCGCCGCACCAGCAGGCTCGGGCGCCGCCCCCGCACATGCACCACCCCGGGGCGGGGCAGCGGCCGCCGCGCCAGCCGCCGCCGCCGCCGCTGCCCGCCATGCCGCCGCCGCCGCTCCCGCCCCCGCCGCCGGAGTGATCGGTTTTACACTTGTATTTACATGACTGTTTAGTTTTTAGTTTAACGACAGATCGATTTCGACTTCTACTCTTTCCTGTTTTTAAGTTTATTACTAAAACTTCATTACTTTGAGTTTTTGTGTCTTAAATTCTTTACGTTATTTCTTTTTATTATTTTATAAGGCCCTCTAAACTTGATCTCCTTGGCGGTGGTGACGCAGCGGGCTGCTAAGATTTAGTTTTCTTAAACATATTTTATGTTGTATTTTTGGGTCTATACGTGAATTGCATCTACTACCATAATATTACGCTAAAACTGTTTCTTTAACTATTTATGTGGTTTAAAAAATCAAGCTCTAAGCGCATTGAAGCACTAACCCTTTAAAATATAACAAAATTGTATTATAATACACCCGACGTTTTTGGGATATTTAATGTGTGTTATTTAAATTACAAGTTGAGATGCTTCCATTCGAAAACTTAATCTTCCTATGAATATATTATAGTTTATAAAAGATTATACATTCTATTTTGCTTATAAAGTATAATATAATAGACTTGTACATTCTTTATCTTATACACTGTTATTGAGCATTACACGAAATATTTATTTTTTATAATATAATATTTCAAGAATCTTGTGTAGCCCAATGATTTGGTGACGCTTCCTTACAAATTTGATTCTTTGCCTCCATTGCATCACGCATGTGTCTTAGATTGGGATTATCATGTCATATGTGATATGACATAATAATATTATTGCATTATGCATCATATTATGATGCAGATATTTTTTTCCACTTTTCTTATAAAAAGCTTATAAAAACTTATAAAAAGCTGATTTTGTGGTTCAAACCTAGTCCATTTGAGTTAAAATAATTTAATATACTTAATATCTTTATATAAAAGTTTATATGATATTTAAAGAAACGTATCGTAATTTCTTAAAATCTTAAGATACAAAGCGGCAAAGTGCAAGGTTGGAATTTAAAAAGAATCTGGATCTATAAAATAGCCATATTTTACATTTTTTATCACTTAATCAAAGATTTGGGCTACATTTTAACTACTAATTTGTAATATCAAGTTACAATGCCTTATGTGCAAATTAATCTAAAATTAAATATCGCAAAATATCACAAAACATATTTTGCAATTTACATTACCCATGTTATGCTTATCTAGGAAATAATAATATTATACATAATTATATTTGTTAAATGCATAAATAACCTAAATTTTACTGCTGCTAATTTGACATATTATTTAATAGTTTATTAGAGCTTGTCTAACTTAAAATGACGCGCCCCTCCCTCGTATTCTCAGTACAAAATTGTGTCATTTGTATCAACTAGTGAAGTGGTGGGGCGCGTCATTTCAAATTAGACAAGCTCTACACATTTGTGTATGGTCCAAAAGAGCCGCCGAATAAAGATAACAGAGGCGAGTGAGGCCAAAAGTATTTAAGTACATATTAAAGTCTCTTTTTCAATTGCTTACTGTATTTGCTGAAAATAGATACTAGCATCAAACAACTACTTTTAATTAGTAACCTAAAACTGCGTTTTGACATGGTATTTTATTTTATTTACATTATTAAATATACATTTATGTATTAATTTAGAATTTGGAAAAATCATGTTCATAAAATGTACCGGACTGATTGATCTAGAATGAAAAGGGTAAATCGTATTTAAAATATTTATCAGTAAGAATTACTGACGGACCTCTTAAAAATATTCTATATTATATCAGATAAAATGTTCAAATTATAATGAATATTATACTGTAGACGTTATACTGTAGTGTACCTATTTACTGTTAGTGGATGTCTCTATAGATATATTCAAAGACGTTAGGGGCTAGGCTTTTGAAATTTTATTAAAAAAAAGGAATGCTTCTTTGTTAATTTATCGACCTTGCCATAGATGTAATGGTTACAACAATTAGCTATTGAACACCTTAAGCATAAAAAAATTGACTTCAACCTGTCGCTTGTACATGTCGTTGTCGTTGTCTGATAAGTTAGAAAAGTTAGTTGACAGATATTGCCAGCTACATAGAGAAGTGAAAGCAGGAAGTTAATATTTTTATCAATAAGTGAGCAAAAGTCTAAAATAGTTTTAGAGTATAGGTAAGATAATGCATATTATGTAATTATATAATATGCATTTTAAATTAAAAAAAATCTCATGGTTAAATATTAGGTAAATGATAATTAAATTAGACATATTTTACAATTAAAACATTATATTTTTGTTTACTCGGTACTAGGTAGTAATTAGAAGTTAAGTTTAAATTAAATCGTTAACATGTTTTTTAAATATTCATATTTAATCATAATTATATGGATATTGGAGTTTGTTACAAATTCAAACTTAAACAGTAGAACTACATTATAATCTACTCGCGTCGCAGACTCTGGGCCTGTTTCACTGATAAGTGCCGAATAGGCTATCCACCACTTAACTTGACAGCTAAAGACGTATGGTGAAGCTGTCAAAAAAGTTGTGAATGGCCTATTTATCAGAAAGTGGTGAAACAGGCCCTTAGGATCAAAAATAATATATCAGATAATATATTGTTTATTTTTTCAAGAATGCATTACCATTTCAGCTTTAAGTATAACATAGCTATAGATAGATAACTTTATTTCATATTTGCATTTTCTTTTTATAATAATAGTTTAATGTCCTTGCTCAAAACATTAATATTTACAGGGTGTATTTGTAAAATACTGTTCCTCTTAAAACATTTACTTTAAGTCATTTAAAAGTATTACGTGTAGTTAGGGAATGTTATTATTCGGATATATTCGAATATTTCTTTAAAAATATTCGTATAATAACATTCCCTAAGTATATTAGATAAAAAGTGTAGTATAATTTATAAAATATTATAGGGTACCTATATACGGGGTGATTATTTACGTTTCAAGACTTTTCAGAATCAAATACTTTAAGAGGCTTTTCTATGGCAGCATCTTTCCTACTTAAAATAAAAAATGAACCTCATTCTAAAACAACTCAGCGTCTTTTTGCCTGTTTTTATGAAACAGATGTGTACTTGTTTCGCAAAGTCATGAAACGAAATAAATACACAACCTGTGCAGCTATTTCAACACTTCATAGTACAAAAAAGGTCACTTCAGTAAAAATATTTGAGAAACAATTGATAAAAATCGTTTTTTTTAAATTCACCTTTTCTACTTGTGTTACTGATGAAAGGAGTTTACTGATGATTTTTATTCATATCTTTGTTATTGACGTCAGTGTTGCAAAAGTGATAATTCAAAAATCGGGCAAATTTCCAGGTAATTATCGGGAGAAAACGGGAGATTTTTTTTTCCAAATAAAACAACAATATTTTACGTTATTAATTAAAGTATATTTGAAAATGGCAAATCATTCATTTTCATACCACTTTTTGGTTGCTATTTTTGCAAACATTCTTTATAATTATTTTGTGAGCTTTAATTTCTTCCTGTAGGGTAGGTACAGGGTACTCGTACTTGGACTATGAATCATCGGAGTCGGACATCGTCACACTAAAATTTAAACTTTATTTCTTTCCCTGACATTAACCGTGCCGACGCGTTCGTCCGTTTTTCGTTAAAAACATTTCAGAACATGTAGATTGTAGAGGTTTGAAACATTCAGTCGGTACCAACCACCAATTATTGAAAAGGACAAAACTATACTGAGAAAAGAGATGTCCTTACTTCATTCTTACTTCCCAGTATAGCGCTGTCTCTTTCAGTTGGGGAATCCCCTTACCTTACCAAAGAGAAAATAATTTACCAGACAATTTTCAGTGTTCTCGTCTTGAGAATGCAAAATAATACTATATTTTAAACGTTCGTTGCATACAATGTAAAAATCGGGAGATAGGACAGTTAAATCGGGATATCGGGAGGGAGACGCCAAAATCAGTAGATCTCCCGATAAATCGGGAACTTTTGCAACACTGATTGACGTGTGGAACATATAATATTTATTTTATTGCTATTTGCTAGTGTTACTTAGTTAAAACTAATGTTCTGCATGATTTTTGTTTTCAATTTTGAGGATGTAGGACATTAGAAGCAATGCAAGTATACAATAATATACTAATATTATATCTTAAATAATAATATGAACGTAGTAAGAAAATTATTCATTGAAATAATTATGGTGCCATCTTTGTTACCATTTGACTGTAATTAAAATAACCATATTACGACGTGTCGTTACGGAAAGTACTTAATTTTTTATGTATATATTGCTATACTAAAGTTAAAAAATTTAATATTTTAAATAATATTATGTCTGAGATTAAATCAATTGTATATACATATATAACTAATTGTTATGTTGTTTAGATTTTTGTGGTTAAGTAAAGTTGTTTTTTTATTAAATTCTTGTATCAGGTTGAATTTTATTTAAATTTATCTCTACCTTAGTTTTAATTATTTTATTTTATTTTTCAACTTGTTTATGGCCCCATTGAGAATGGTAAAATCTATGGATGTGTTTTAAATGTCGGTGTTATAACTTATTTAAATGTCGGTGTTATAACTTATTTAAATGTCGGTGTTATAACTTATTTAAATGTCGGTGTTATAACTTATACTAGTTGTCGATGCACATTGTTATTTTTATTACATTGAAATCCGATGGAATAACCTAAACAACCCAAAATGGATTATGGTGATCCCCGAATTGCTTGCGGCGTGGTCACCTTCATTCGACCACGTCACAAGTAGATTTTTTTAAGTTGTCAAAATTGTTTTTTTATATTTGCATGATTGATTTGTCGCTTTCCACTTTGTTTTAACTGTCCTTTTGCACTTGGTATATTTTATCCTATTGTTTAGCTGTTGTTTTACTTGTGACTTTTATATGATGCTAATTTATCGATGTCGTCCGTGACAGCTAAATGATAGTTTGCGTGCAGCTGTGTTTATCGTATCCTGTGGGGCTCGAACTACTTTATCAAAATTACACTAAAAGTTTATACTCTACGAGGGTTGCAAATATTCACTTTTAACTGTCGGGGTTTTTTTCGCTTAAATTGGTGGTGGGTGGCTTGCGTGTAGTCTGGATAGTTATTAACTTTATTATAACAATCCAAACTACGAGATTCCCTCAAACTGTAGTTGAGTCAGTTCAAGTGCAGTTCGAGGTCGCGCGCGGCGGTCACCGGCGCGGCCGCCGCGGTAGCCTCACTAGGAACGACGACACACGGCTGTGCGCGCTCTCAACGTGGATCGTATTCGCAGGTCGCCGACCATACACTTGGCAACGGGCATCCCGGGAAGTGACGTCACCCCGGCCGTAGGGCTACGTGTGTCGACGTTCCTCAGCAACAAACGGACCTCACTAGTGTAGTGTAACGGTTACTACCGGAAATTCTTTTTTTCAACATTTTCATTTTTTTCATACGCCTTGGATTGATGGGCTTGGCTCGTTTTTGCCACTTGTAAACGCTTTGGGCGATTTTATTGGACTATTTTACGAAATTTTGCCTAGGAAACAATTTTGTTTTCGGTCTATTAAACGTTTTAGCATTTGACATTCAGTTACGTTAGAAATAGTCCGATAGAATTTTCTGTTCTTGTAAATATGGGAAATATTTAACTAAATGAAAATCAATTGTATATAAATTTAAATTACTCACATTTCTTATTTCCATAATATTGTGCCTGTAATATAAATTTGCAAAACACTGCCACTTTGTTCATTCTTCGAAAGAATTAAGTAAGACATTAGAATATGTTCTAAGGTTTTTTATTAATATTATTATTCTCAAAGTTCCTTGTAATTTTTTTTTTATCATAGCAGAGTTAGATTATCCATACAAACAGTTTTGTGAATAATAAAAATCCATTATTACAAACAAAATATAAAATTGATTATGAATCTAGAATTTTATCTTTATAAATATTGCATTAAAGACTTCATTTATGTCAAAAATATACCTCTATTAACCAAAAATATTTTTCAATGTGTCTTATCAGCTTTTTGAAATACATATAGAAATAGTTGGAGTATATTAAAAAGTCCCATTCAGCCTTAAATATATCTTATCTTACAATATCATAATGTTGATAAATTAGCAATAATGTAAAGTGAGCCTTAATTTAGGTAGCATAAGTCGCAAACAAACGCTGAGATAGACTGAGATTTTTATTGTAGTTATGCCGTATACACATTACAAAATATTACGGCGACATTCAAGATATTCTGTTCGGTTCAGTATTATGTATAGTCAATAGTAATAGCTCAAAATGTGAGACATAGACGGACCATTGCGTCGGTCTTTAACGTGGTCAATGAACGACGTTTTAACATTTTCATCTTTTACTATCGGCTGTTACAAAATTTTCAAACCAGTGTTTATTTTTCAAAACCGCAAGTAATTCAAATGCAAATTGTTAGAATAAGAAAATAAAAATTTTGGCATTTATTATTGTAATAGTAAATAGCAATTCTCTACTAGCGGCCACTTATTTAAAAAATGGATTTGTGTTTGCATTTCTATAAATATCACTTTTTATTATCTACATATGCTAAGTGGTTGCTAAAAAGAATGCTAAAATGTATCCTTTGTACTGTTTAATGTTACTTAAGAAACATAGCTTAAATTGTTATAATTATAATATCATGATTCGCATCTAGAGTAGTAGCCGCTGTTCTGTTTTGATATTTATTACAATTTCTTAATACTTACGTTTAGATTAGAGAGTAGGCTCTGTTCTATATTTATAAAAGTCATTAAAAAGTACAGAAGTAAAAAATAAGTTAGAAAATATCTACTTGTTTTATATTATATTTTTGTAATAATGTTGATTGGAATGAAATTTTTACTGTTGCTTGGAAGCATATTATTTTAAATTAATATTCATTGAGTTAATTTTATTGTAGTTTTTGTGGCTGTGATGACCACTACAACATTTTTCTCATCTGAATACTCAATTGCACATATTGTATTTTAACGATGTGAATGGCGGCCGAAAAGGAAGATCTTCCGACCGAGAGAGTTAGCATGCTGTATGCTAGGTATATATCTTGCCGTTCTGCGAAACTTCGATAGTGCGATGCAGGATTGTTAGGCGAATTGTGGGTACCGCCACAGTATAAACAGTCGAATTATTTGTACCGAGATGTTAGTAGTATTTAACTGTTTAGTGTTTCTTAAAAAATGCTTTATGTAATAGAAATCCACATAGTGTTCACTATGTGGAATTTCTTGATTCCACTTTGAAACCTTCGTCTCAGAAAACATTTTGTTGTTAAATAAAATGGCATTGTTAACATTTTCCCCCTTAGGCACTAACAAAAATATTTATCCGGTGAATTAAATTTAGTGCAAAAGTATATTTTGTCTTTGTCAAAGACATTGTAAAATTCACTCGAAAGACAAAGACATCGTGTCATCATCATCGTGTCACTTTTTTATGAGTAAGGGGGTTTATTTATATGAACGGGGAAGGCAATAATTATAGTGTAAACTGTCGGTTAGGAATAACTTGAAATGTTAGCCGTGGTAGACTGTAATCTCTTTCATGTTAGTTCCTGAGGCCCAGATGTAGGCAATTTAAATTAACATAAAGTAGGTCTCTCCCGATTCGCGTGCTAAATTCGCAACGTGTCAACAACAATATGTGTAATTGAAGCATTCAGGTACTAGGCAATTCAGACGATTCTTATGACTTAATGACGAGTGTAGACATAGTTAGGTGCTTAAGTAAATAAATAATAAAATATACAAAAAAATGTGGTTGATCTAAAATTTTATGAATGAAACAAACGGTAGCCACGAAATGAGACGTTTCTAATATAAGTTTGCTGTCTCGTAACTATTTTAGGCTAGTTAGTTAATAATAGAAATTAGCATCAAAATATGTTCGATGCTTTCACAAACTTGTATATATTATTATGATGGTCATCGATGACTTTTTGTCGCTTTTCTTTAGCGCGATATAATAGTTATTAATTTAAGTTTTATAGAATAGATCTAGAGTAAGTGTAAATTTTGTAAATTAATTACAGTTTCGATAATTACGTTAGATGTGGTAGCATTACTTTTTTAAATAAAATCATAAAAAAATTAATGAATTTCTTAGATTAATTACGATACTTTTGAAGACCGAACAAAGTGGATCATCGTTAACCATAACCACATACTCAAATGTTAAACGCAAAATAACAATGTAGGTATGTAGAATTAAAGCATCGGCCACGGTTCTTAATTCAGAGAGGAAAAAATGTGATACGATAGTTCGACTCAGGTGTAACAAGGTTGTAAAACTAGTATTGTTGTCTATATGTGTATCGTGCTACGGTTTGTAACACCTAGTAACGTCCGGATGCCCTGACATTGTATAACTATATTTTTGCTTGCATCGTGGTCGCGACCACTTCGGGGCAACCAAATTTAATGTTGACCAAAAATAATTTAATTGTATGCTATAAAGTATTATGAAATTAAAACATAGCATATCCATGGATTTTGTTATTTCTCGTCTGCATGCCATTAATAAGTCGTGGCAAACTTTTTCTTTTTCTCTAGGGCCTAAAATTATTGAGTTATTAAGTGCGACAAGGCTTTAATGAACGTGGGCGGGGGCGCTGCCGGTAAAGGAGAACTCTCAAAAATGACGTTTTTGTATGATGGCAGAATATATGGCAGCGTTAGGCTGCGTTCCACTGAAGCGGAGCGGAGCTTAGCGGTGCCCGAATTGACCAATCGTGCTATTCCAGCGGAATGACAGCGAAGATTTCGAGCATGGTGATTGGTCAATTCGGCACCGCTAAGCTCCGCTCCGCTTCAGTGGAACGCAGCCTTAGTTCGTTTTTTCCCCACGTTCATTTAAACTAGTACCGCTATCCCCAACCCGCAGCCCGCGGGCCGCATGCGGCCCGCCGGGACTTTATTTGTGGCCCGCGTGATATTAAACATTTTTGAAATTCACGCCCACCGGCAAAATAACGTAGTCTACGTGATAGTCGTTAAATTTGTTTCACTTTAAAATCGTTAATTTTGAAGAATGTTATTTTTTAACCCTAAAAAATTTTTGTTTCGGCCCGCGACAGTCGACACCAAGACCAAAAGATGTTTGTGGCCCGCATGAAAAAAAGGTTGGGGACCACTGATCTAGTAGGCCTTCTTGAGGCCATCATCATCATCATAATTATATATCATCGATAAAGGCAGGGCCGGACCGTGAGCTTAGCCCTGGGCTGAAACTACTTAGGGCTACAACATTTTAACTGTCAGTTTGTACTACCAACACCGGCCAACACGGTCTAAATTGCATAATAAACCTTGATCGTAGGATTTGCAGGGATACAAAGTACAAACCAAACGATTTGTTTAATCTAATAAAATTATGAATTCTATCGCATTATCATTATTTTTGACTTTGACTTGACATAGCTGGTGGCCCTTGAACTCATGGGGCCCTGGGTTTAAGCCCAAATAGCCATATGGTAGATCCGGCCCTGGATAAAGGAATGTAAATACATAGTGGGCGACAAAGTCTACCCGTCTTTTGTCTACTACTCCAGACGTTGCTGCGACAGATCACAGACTTAGGCGAACAAAAGTATACTGGAAGCGCACACGACGACGCGCGCACTCGCGATTTGACTAGATAGAATAATCAGTGGCGGACTAAGACTTTGAGGCCCGGGGCGATCTTTAATTTTGGGCCCCCTGGCGCCCTCCAGATTTACTGAATTAAACAAATACAGATAGAAACTAAAATTTTAATGAAATCAATATTCTCAACACATCACAACAACAGAATTACACACATTTCAAATTTTGTTTTCTGGCTTTTAATGCACTAAATTTATTAATTACGTCATCAAAATCCAAAACCGACGCTGCTTTTCTTTCAATCGACAAAATAGCCAAGCTAGAAAGTCGTTCTTCAGTCATGGTTGATCGTAGATAATTTTTTATAAGTTTAAGTTTTGAAAAGCTTCTTTCACACGACGCCACTGATACACTAATTGTTAGGAAATACTGAAGTATCAGACATATGTTGGGTAGTGATTCGGTAAAGTCCCGTCTAATAATAAATTCAAACATTTTTTTAGCACTCCATGAAGCAGCTTCCTCTGTTGCAGTATTAGTTGCGCTTACATGTCTTCGAAATCTGTAAACTTCTTTACATAATTCTTCCTTGTCAAAATCACCATAGACTAGGTTAAGCTTTTCTACTGCCTGGTCAAGTTCATTTTCTACAGCACCTTTTATCAGGAATTTTGGTTGTACAATATGGAAGGTGCTAGAAATGTTTTCCATAGCAGTGAATCTTGTAGCCAATTCTTGACTAAATCTATCCAAGCACTCGAACATAGATCTGCGAACTTCTTCTTGCAAAGTCAATCTGGCATCTGATGATGTTTCTCCGGGTAGATTCTTTTTTACTTTTCGTCGGCCCCGTCTCTCAATATCTATGCCCATTTCTCTACATTTTTGCGTGCCAAATTGTATAGCCTTAAAGCGCTTATTCCATTTCACTAAATTTAGATATCTAAATGATTTAGTGACTAAATTTAGTCAAGTGGAATAACATTTAGAAAGTTACTAAATGTTATTCCACTTGACTAAATTTAGTCACTAAATCATTTAGATATCTAAATTTAGTGAAATGGAATAAGCGCTTATGTCACGAGCATAAAGTTAGTCACGAGCGTATCTCTTTCCTCGACAAGAAACAATTGCAGTGCCTTCATTTTTATCAAACCCATGTCAAGTGTGATTTCGGGTGATTGTAAATATTTTTGGGTTATATTTACTTCTTCCAAAATCATATTCCAGAACTCCAAGAAGCATAAGAATGTGAAGTCACATATTGCAGGAAGTAGTACGCTTGCTGCAGACCTAGTA
This sequence comes from Polyommatus iphigenia, assembly GCA_963422495.1. NCBI lineage: Eukaryota > Metazoa > Arthropoda > Insecta > Lepidoptera > Lycaenidae > Polyommatus > Polyommatus iphigenia. The sequence continues at coordinate 3,713,339 of OY730187.1, forward strand.
TCCAAATTCACTTTCGAAGGATCACACATTTCTTCAAATGTAAGGACCAGTTGTTCTACATTTTGTCTGACTGCTTTAACAGAATCATGATGAGCACTCCAGCGTGTATCACACAGTCTTTTCAAAGTTTTCCCAACCTTTTGTATTAGCATTTCCCATCTGTGGGTCGAAGCGGAAAAGAATGAATATATTTTTTCTAAAGTGCCGAAACAGGTTACACTAGAAGGAATGCATGCAAAGGAATGTACACCACAAAGATTTAATGAGTGATTTGCACAAGGACTAAATAATGCTTTAGGGTTAACATCTCGGATTTTCTTTTGGACTCCTCCATGAACACTGAGGCGGCATTATCGTAGCCCTGAGCTCTACAAAGTTGAATGTCTAACCCATCTTTTTCTAGCTGTTTTAGGATATCATTTGCCATATCACTTGCCGTCTTTCCTGACATAGAAAAGAAACCTAAGAAGGACTCCCGAACTTCCACAGCTCCTTCTTCTATACAAACATATCTTATTATTTCACTCATTTGGTCGGTATGGCTCTCGTCTGGAGTACTATCAAACATAATTCCAAAATATTTAGATTTTTTAATATCATCAATAATTTTCTGTTTTACGTGATGACTTAAAATAGAAAGAAATTCATTCTGGATGCCTTTTGATAAATAAGAAGGTACTCTTTGCGATCCACCTGCAGATCTTGTAGTTTTGACCAGTGCCCTTTGATCCCCAACCGGAACCCGGGTGCCGGTCAATTTTATTGCAACATTCCGTCAAACCCCAAGCGGAACCCGGGTTCCGCGCTCTTTCATTCGATCGAGATACGTATTACGTCGATTTAGAGACTACTTTTGTATGAAGAAGTTTGGTTAGTTACGATCTATGATACATTTGCCACATTCTAAATGCAAAATATTATGACAATCTGTGGTCGACGAATATTTTTCAGTCATTAGAAAATCGTGAATTTTTTCGTGTGTGTTCTGCCATATTGTGTGTTTTTTGTGAAATAATTGATGGATTTAACGAATGTAAGTAGTAAAATAGTTTACTTTAGTAATATTAACTAATTTAAGATAATCATTTGCAAGAAATACATCGTAATAACTTGTGAAAGTTGAGAAAAATGTAGTGTGTGTAATAAGTGTTTTGAACGAAATTTGCTTCATATATTAGTAAATTAATTACGTAAAACGCATATAGAAGTTAATACACAACGTCTACAAGACTATTTCTATCGATAGTATTTCTTACGTTTCTAAAACAAAGAGTTAAAAGTTCGCAGGTAACCGCCATATTCTGCCGGCCGCGGCCATTTTGAACTTTATTTGTAAAGCTCTAATGACGAAGTTTGCTTGTAGGTTATACGAAACTCATGTTATCGGGCTCGGGACGGTAAGATTTATGACCTGTACGGGATCGTATTTTGCCATCATTTTCACCAATTCTATGAAATTACCTCTGTTTTCTGATGAAGGATCTTCTCTATGGCCTCTAAAAGCGAGATTCTGCTGAGCCAAAAATAATGTAATATCCAAAAGTCGATGTAGTATGTTTCGCCATTTTTTTGCCTCGCGATTTATCTTGTCTTCATTTACTTTATCAATAGTTTCATTTTTTTTCAACCCAACTGCAAGAGTTTTCCATTTTTCCAAATTGGATACATGTTGATGAGATGACTCGTGAAGTGCAATATTTGGATTTAATTTCCACCATTTTTGATATCCAGAAACAAATGGTTTACTCAGATCATCCATGGATGCAAAAAGTCGACAGCAAAAGCAATATAGCATGTTAATCGATGTAGAGTAAATCATCGATTTTCGAAGATATTTTTTTACGTCTCCCACAGTTGAGTAAAACCATGATGTTGTCAAGCTACGTTGTGGTCCCTTAGCATGTTCGCCCTGTCTGACAATAGAAATAAATGGACCATCTTTATGTTGGAATGTCTCACTACCCTGCTTAATAATCTCTAGTCGAATGTGATCTGGTGGCCAGTTTGCAGCATCATCGGAATCTAAAAACTCATAATCAAAACTGGTTCCTTCTTTTGGTTCTGGACGAGAGCTCATTTCTCCTTCTTCTTTCCCTCCTTCAACAAGACATAGGTTTTCGACGCAATTTATGTCTTCGTTACTATCCCCTAGATGAGACGCATCTATAGTTGTTGTCACCTTTTTCTTACTCAGTACATCTATCTACTTCTGGTGTTTTGTCCTTTTCTTTATGTCTTTCTGTTTCTACTAATTCGGTTTCTCGTTCTTCTTGACCTTAAATAAAAAGTTAAATAAGTTTTTTTTACATTACAAAAAAAATCGTATCTTGTGAGTGTTGTATTTATGAGTTTGTACTGATAATCCGTTAATTTAAAATATTATTTAACATACTTATATTAATTTTTTCTCCGTTTATGTAAGTATAATATTAATCTAATATATAAAATGTCCATGTCACAATGTTAGTTACCGTACTCATCCGAAACGGCTTTACCGATATTTACCAAATTTTATAAGCATATTCAAGAGGTCTGAGAATCGGCTACTATGTATTCTTCATACCCCTAAGTGGTAAATTATGTTGACGCGGACGAAATCGCGGGCAACAGCTAGTTATATTATTATGTTTACAATTAAGCAGTCGTTTATCGTATGAAATATACATAATTTATGAATATGGATTTAATAATAATAATAAATTTTGACCATATAAAAATGACATTGCATATGTCAGTTTACATACCATATGTAAACTGACATATGCAATGTCATTTTTATATGGTCAAAATTTATTATTATTATTATTAAATCCATATTGGAAACTAAGTATGTCTAAAGCTGGACAAATGAGTCGAACATTTTTATGATTTATACTGCAGTTCGATAATGATGCATATTGAATCAAATCAACTAGAAATCGTAACTGATATGCAGCGCTGATCATGCAAGCTCGCCTCATTTCGCATTTGACCAGTTTTTAATGTCGGCACTACATATAGGCGAACGCGTTGGCCAACGCGTCGGCCCAATGTGTAGAACGGGCGACTCGCGCGTTGGCGGTAGGTATTTAGACGTTGGCCGACGCGTTTTGTCGGCACTTAATATAAGCGCTTATTCCATTTCACTAAATTTAGATATCTAAATGATTTAGTGACTAAATTTAGTCAAGTGGAATAACATTTAGAAAGTTACTAAATGTTATTCCACTTGACTAAATTTAGTCACTAAATCATTTAGATATCTAAATTTAGTGACTTTCTAAATGTTATTGCACTTGACTAAATTTAGTCACTAAATCATTTAGATATCTAAATTTAGTGAAATGGAATAAGCGCTTTAGGCGAACGCGTTGGCCAACGCGTAGGCCAACGCGTTCGCCTATATGTAGTGCCGACATAAACTGTTAACAAATGTTAATACTTGCAATAATTTTTTGACAAGAGCATAAAGAAAGTAAAAATAAAATACACTGTCTGACTGTCTCTTTGTTCTCTTGTTAAAAACAAATCATATAAATCATATGATACTAAAGTAAAATTTGCGTAAAAATAATAAATATTAAATAATAATTCTTACGACTTGACGCCTCGATGTTACTTTCTTCGTTCTGGTTAGAGCATCTCTTTTCATTAACATATCTCAACAGCGATCCGGATAGTAATTGAGCCTCCTTAGCCTTTAACTTTTTTATCTTCCTTTTCTGGGATCCACTTGGACCACTTCTCTTCACTATAATGAAATGAAGAAATATCCATGTACATTACATACTCACTTTGTTATTGTAAGTATAATAAACAGAAATATCATCGCAAATGTACTTATTTCAAATAAATGTGCGCATTTATGAAGCGATGTATGACGGTGAATGAAGCAAAAAAATTATGCCTGGAACGTGATAAATGAATTCAATAAATTAATAAAAATAAAACATGTAGTTTGTACTCACTTATTCCAAATAAACGTCCGCTCTTTTCACTTTTTTCGCTCGCTTCACTTCAACTCCTAAAAGCTCTAATTACTTATTACTAGTGTGCAATACATGTGCGTCCGATTCGGAAGGCAAATACCACGCGACTGGCGCGGGCGGCGCGGGCGGGGTGGGGTGTGGGCCACATCCCGAGTGGCAAGGCCCGTCCGCACGTTTGCCAAACCTCAACAAATCGTCACAAACGGCCACAAAAACAAACGTGTGGATGGGGAGTTTGGCTTGGTTTGCAAAGACTTGTAGCCGATCCGACTCAGTGTCGGTTTTTGAACACAAATCAAAGGGAATTTGCCGCAAGCGTTTGCCACCCGTCCACACGTTTGTGCGCGTTCATTCTTGTCGATGCTCTGTAAGCGAACAGACGTGCTATACGTACGTAGTATGTCTGTGTGTGCTTTCGAAAAATGAATGACTGGTGGTCAAATGAAAACGTATTAAATTATATTATATTATTTATATAGTTTTCTTATATTTATAACTAGCTGTTGCCCGTGACTTCGCCCGCGTCAAAGTAAAATATATCCTCCTTCTTTTTGGAAGTAGGTTGAAAAGTAGCCTAAGTTACTCCTTACTACATAAGCTATCTACCAAAAAAAGTCCCGTCAAAATAGCTCCAGCTGTTTCAGAGATTAGCCGGAACAAATAGACAGACAGACAGACAGACAAAAATTTAAAAAAATGTTGTTTTGGTGTATGTAGCGTATATAATATATTCTTTCAATATTACAAACAGACACTCTAATTTTATTTATATGTATAGATAAAAATAACTGCCAAATGTTTATAGCCGATACAGCAACTTCGACGTCCGTCATGCTTGCCGCGTCAGAACAAACTAACTCACTCGCAAGCGTGTGGATGGATTTCGAAATCAAGCCAAACGTTTGTGTCCATTTGTTGCGATTTGGAGTTTGTAGCAAACGCCAAACGTGCGGACGTAGCACAGAGGCCTCAGATAATATTACCGTGGCACCGCGCCGTGCCACCCGCCGCCGCGCCGCGCCGCCCGGCGCGCTACTAGAATTCGCGCCACGAAGTCTCGCAGACGAGTCGCAAAATACGTTTCCGAAGTCCGAACTTCAGTTTTCACAACTCTAAGCGTTATGAACTTAGATGAATTAGGTACCTACACCGTTTATTTATTATGGTAAATGATCGGAAGAATGGTTTAAAATAATAATATAATCTGAGTTGACAAGCGAATATTTTTTTAATGCCAAACCGAGGCCCCCTTGTGTTGTTGTTGTTGTTGTGGGGCCCGGGGCGGACCGCCCCCGCCGCCCCCCTGTTAGTCCACCAGTGAGAATAATAGATTTGATTTGATAGAATAATAGAGGCATATAATAATATAATATACTCATTAATCAATATGCTTTGACAAAAAACATGACGCGTCGTTTCTTCTCTGTTACAGACTCCCAGTCCAGTGTGAGTTAAGAGTTAAGACTTTACCCTTAAATTGATAAGGAATGTTTGGTAATAGGCGACAAGTCTACCCAACCTTTGTCTATACTACTCAATCCATGACTACTCGACTCACGCCTGTATGCGACAGATCACAGACGGCAGCGGGCAGACCTATGAGAAAATCTTTGATGAGGTATCACAAGATAAAAAAAAAGAAATGTCAAGTTGACATTTTGACAACCAATTTTTGGGAGTTTTGGCGGGCATGTGAAAGAGTGCTGTTGTGTTTTTGTATTATTTTCCTAAAATTGTGTAAGCTGGGTTTTTAATGTGTAATATTGGTAGAATATTAACCATTAGATATTCGTGTTCATGCACAAGTGTAGGAAAGTGATGTAATATCCAGAAACGTGCTATTTTGTGTTCCCTCCAAAACTCCATCGAAAGTTTCAGTAAAGCGTCTACCACTTTACTGAATCGACCGACTTGACTCCTGTGACTGTATTGACTTTTACTTAGACTTTGACTAGACTTTAGACCTGACGATACATGAAAACGATGATGAAAATTATAATAGGAGGAATATGGTTTTCCCGCCATATTCCTTACCTTTTTACCTTGTCTGTGGCACAACATACACATCCTTTGTGTCAAGTTGCCAAAAAAGAAGAAAAAGAAAGAAAGAACCAATTTTTGATTGACGTTGACGTTCCTATTTTTTTCTACTTGTATTGAATTTTTCAATGCATTTCAAGCTAAAATATTTTCAATGATCTGAGTTTTAAGTTAAATTCCTCGAATATTACAGTATTATTATAAAGTATTAAAAATGGTTGATTTAAGTGGGGGCCAGGACGGTCCATTAGAGCACGCTTTCTCAAATTCAGTGTTTATCCTACCGGCCATCATTGTGATCAGCTTATCAGGTAAGTTTTATTTATTATATTTTGTTACTTATTTGTGTATTTGGATATATGAATTACAATTTAACTTCCTTCACCACGGCACAACTGTAAGCTAGTGTTTTTTGTAAGACTTTTTATGTGTATAAATTATTATTGTATTCCATTCATAAACTATGTTTTTTTTGTTATGAGCAAAAGTTTAGTGAATACCTACTCTTTGTATTTTCTCTCACACCTTACTTATTACGTAGAGATGGAAGAACCTATTTGTCTTATGACAAACGCACTGTAAAACAACATTTGAACTAAGTATGTCATGCATAGGGCTGCCAACAGTCATCACCTAAATAGCCATCGCCGGTTAAGCACAAAATAGTTTTTATTAAATACTAATGTATTTAATTGCATTAGGTTTTGTCTGGATGAAATTTGAAGAAACAATTATTATACTACATATAAAACCTGATTTATGTTATTAATTATTATTTAAAACTCAGATCTGACCATGTTAATGTACCATCAAGGAAATTGATTCCTAGGCAGTTGACAGACCTACGTCATGTGGTCGGCTCATGTCAATTCAACGTTAGCTGTGATCGGTTGGATGGGTTTGACTAAACGCGACCAAATTACTTAGGTCCACTATGTGCCTAGGAATCAACTTCTCTGATACGAGGGCTGCTATTTATGTATCCGGAACTAGCCACTTACAAGAACAATATTTAAAAAGTAATTACAACATTTGAAAATAGAACTCTTTGGTTGAAGAATACATTTTGTTTCATGTGACTGTCAATTATTTTTCCATTGTGGCGTCATTTTGAAAATTGCGTGTCTTTATTTGCCATGGATTTAACGCATGAACATTTTCGTGCAATGATTTACTACGATTTTCGGCGTGGGCTAAATCAACAACAGTGCTTTATTCAACTCACCGCAACTTTTGGAGATGAAGCACCATCAAAAACCACTGTTTATCACTGGTACAGTGAGTTTAATCGTGGGCGGTCTATGCTCACGGATGAAAATAAAGAAGGTTGCCCAAAAACAGCTGTTGTCCCACAAAATATAGATGCTGTGCGGGAACTAATAATGCGTGATCTTCATGTTACATATCGCGAGATAGAGGCGTCCTTAGGCATAAGTATGACGAGCATACATAAGATATTACACGAACATTTGGCTGTAAAAAAAATATGTTCGCGTTGGATTCCGCACAACTTGACAATCGATCAAAAACGGGCTCGTGTCGATTGGTGCAAAAAAATGATAAAAAAATACAACCGTGGTACGTCAAAAGCCGTTTATAATATCTACACAGGTGATGAATCTTGGATCTATGCATATGACCCTGAAACTAAACAACAGTCAACGGTGTGGGTGTTCCAAGATGAGCCGAAACCAATAAAAGTTACTCGTGCAAAAAGTACTTTGAAGCAAATGGTCGCCTGTTTTTTTGGAATTAATGGACATGTGGCTACAGTGCCATTAGAGAATCGTAAAACGGTTAATTCTGAATGGTATACGACCATTTGTTTACCAGAAGTCTTTAAAGAAATAAGAAAGGACAACCGACAACGCAGAATCATATTACATCACGACAATGCTAGCTGTCACACCTCAGCTGAAAGAACTCAGTTTTTGGAGGGTCAAAAGATCGAATTGACTGGTCATCCGCCGTACAGCCCTGATTTGGCACCTAACGATTTCTTTTTATTTCCATACGCGAAGAACAAATTACGTGGTCAACGTTTTTCGAGCCGCGAAGAGGCTGTTGATGCGTTCAAAATGCACGTTTTGGAGATACCTCAATCAGAATGGAAAAAGTGCTATGAAAATTGGTTCCAGCGTATGCAAAAGTGTGTCGATCATCGCGGCGAATATTTTGAAAAGCAATAAAACCATATTAAATGATATATGTTTGTTTCTTTTTTTAATTTCGGATACATAAATAGCAGCCCTCGTAGTACAAAGAAAGTGTAACAGAATAGAACTGTATTTATGTTGTGTCAAATGTGTATTAGAAATACAATAGTTCATTACCTTAAAGTTTTGCTAATCACGAATTAGTAAAACTCCTTGAAATAATTGTAGCAATAATTACAATATCTATGGAAAGTAAGAGCACAGGTTGTTCGGTATAAATAATATTATAATTTGTAATCATTAATCAACAACAAAACTAGGCTCAAGAATGAAGGTCAAAAATAAAGCTCATTGTGGATTTCTATATTAAACATAGTGCACAATATTATCTTTTATTTTGTTTTTAAAATGATATCATGGTGGGTGGTCTAAAATATGAACTTAAATAAAGCTTGAATAAAGAAGATCCAGTCTCACAATATCTCACCACAGAGTAAAAGTGTAAACTGTAAACGGTAAACCTTTAATTTTAGTAGGTAAACACTTTTATTAAAGTATTATTTACGTGAAAAAAACCTAGCTAGGTACTTGAGCTAAGATATTATTTTCATTTTACACAATTGTCAATACTTTGCTACAGACCGACAAGGCTTTAAAGTTATGAACATGGGCGGGGGGCCGCTGCCGGTAAAGGAGAACTGTCGAAAACATGTAGAAAATGGGGTTCTTGTATGAGTTTCTTTTTTCGCCACGTTTATTTAAAGCCTTGTCGGTCTATACTCTCATTTCGACAGACAAAAAAAAAAACTTTAATGCATAAATAATTAGCGCTTTTTATTTCGGCAATCAATTAAAAATTCTTAAAATTTACAAAAAAAAAAAAACGCTTCCGCTTATGACTTGCGCTTGAACGGAATTCCAACGTGGATGTCCACGTTTCGTAACGCAATCAACAGATAACACTTGTGCTCGCGTCGCCGGCGCTCGCGACTTATTTCAAGTACAAATCCGGTTCAAGAATGAGCAATATGGCGGACATGGACGCCGAGAGCCTGCAGAAACTCGAGGAGATGCTCAAGGGGGATGGAGACCAGCTGCCGTCGACCAAGGAGATCCTGGACATGCTGGAGACGACGGAGATGGATGAGGAGCTTCGGGAGAATCTCAGGAGCATGCTGTCCGGTGGGGTGCCCAAGCTGTTCGGAGGCGCGGGGACCTACATGGCTGTGCTCTTCGTCCTGCTCATTTTCTCAATTATATGTAAGTGAATTTACGAGAAATGGGCTCGTGTCAACAATGGCGGCCTTACCCATTGCGAGGCCTTTGCGAAGGTCTTTGCGAGGCACTGGGTGGCAGACCGTCTTTGCGAGGTCCTTTGTCTTACGAAAAAATACCTTGCGAGGCCCCGGACGATTGCCCTGTTCGCTACCCCCTAGGGCCGCCCCTGCGTGTCAAAGTTTATCTCGGATAGCTAAGATAAGAGTTGTCAACTCAAATACCCACTAATAGGAAGTAGCAACAAGTAACAACAGAAAAATTTCCGAGGCTACTTCAGACTTCAGATGGCTGGAAAAAAGTTTATTTTTCATCATTGCTCTCATCAAGTCTACCATCAAAAAAATGATGCAACTTTGATGTTGCCGCCACTTCGGTCGCCGCCTCATCACAATATCACAGATAGGTTATAGAATATAGATTATATACACACATTGGCAAAATTAGCGGAACATAGCTAAAAAGGGCCACAACTTGAATTCAAGTGGGTGTGAAAGCTGTGTGAAATCCTTTTTTATAGTTTCTAAGCTCATTTAAGAAATAAAATATTGAACAAAACTGGCAAGTTGACAGATTTTTATTGCAATTATGCCCTACTAAGTGTTTTTCGATGATTGACGTTGTAAGTGTTTCTGATAAGAATGGCGTTTTTAGCGGGGTGCAAGGTATGACAGCTCATTTGATTGTTTGGTTTTTAGAAGAACACATTGCTTAGATACAAAATTAGTGATTTTCCAGCATCTACGACAGCTAGAGCTGTAACCACGATAGAGAAAGGTCACACCTACCGTTCGGTCAGTCAGGCCTTAGGTGTGTCGGCTGTCGTGGTCCATCGTTACTTTCAACGCTACAGAGAGACTGGATCTTACGTTCGGAGACGAGAACAAGGCAGATATCGCGTGTCAATGGTTCAGGATGACCGTTTTGTAAGGGTACAAGCCTTTAGAAATCGACCTCAAACTGCTTTGTAGAGACGAAACCTGTCGGAACAGGGCAATCGCGCTAAATTTTTTCAACTGAACCGCAAATGAAACTCGGACGTTGATCGACTTTTGGAACGATTCGGTATCGCGCTAACGTTTTGACAGCCAGTTGAGACGTAACTGAACCTCAGCTCAAGCGCAAACGCTGTCAAAACAAAAAGTTGATACAATGCAACTTCTACTCGCACGTTTCTGAAACGTTTCTTATTTTGGTATGTTAAATTGACGAAAATCGATGGAAAAATATAACATAAGCTATAATCAAATTATAATTTAAGCTTATGTTTTACTTCAAAGCTGTAAAATAACACTACGGACTATTTGAGTTTGTTTAAAAGTGAATTGAATTTTGACATTACTTCTTTACGTAAATGTTTTCTCCGCCACATAAAACTTTTGTCACAAGTCACTAGTCACTACTCAACACTTATGGCGCTTGTAAAATATAGTAAAACAATATAAATTTAATTACGTAAATTAAAAACTCCAAGTAATAATCATTCGCATTCATAACTACCAAAACAACTTCACTCGTGTCATATTCATCCATGTTTAAATAAACAATTTGTCAATTGACCAATTAACGCATCGGAAAAAATTTGTTCATATTTAAACCAATCAAAATTAAATTAGAAGAGCGCTGATTGGTCCGCTGCAATGTCTGTCTATAGGTCAAACGTTGCGCTTCGTTCGAGTTCCATCTAAAGGGTCCCACACATTAACAGTCCGCCTGCAGGCTCTGGTCGGCAGGCCGCCTGACAGTCATTGACTGCCGATACAAAATCTACAAAATCGTCCGGGGAACTGTGCGTCTGTGGTCTTTTCCGATTAACGGCCAGGCGACGGCCTGCCGGCGAACTGTTAATGTGTGGGGCGCCTAAGGTTGAGCTACGGTTGAAACGTTAGCACGATACCGAAATTTGTTCAGACGCAGCGGAACCAAACCGTAACTGAACCGCAACCAAAGTAGATGTGAACCTGAATTGAAACGTTTAAAAATAGCGCGATTGCCCTGCTGGTCCGAGATGTACGTGTAAGTGATTGCACAGTAAGAAGAAGACTCAAAGAAGTTAAATTACACTCAAAGGTGCCAGCAAGGGCACCAAAACTTGAGACAGGACAGCAAAGAGCCAGGCTAAGATTTGCGCCTGAACATCAAAATTTGACAAGTGAGTGAAATCGTGTGCTGTAAAGTGATGGGAGCAAATTCTGTGTAAATTTTGTTGACAGGCGATAAAGAATGTGGATAAATCGTAAGGAACGCTATAGACAATCAAACTTAACGGAAACAGTGGCCTATCATGCAGGCTTCGTAATGGTTTGGGGTGGCATATGATTTGGAGCCCGCACAGAGCTGATGATTGTTAATGATGGTACTTTGACAGTACAGGACTATAGCACAGACATCCTAGAACTGCATGTTGTGCCTTTTACACAGTTTTAGGCAGTAACTTTAATTTTATGCGCGTCCATAGAGTAAAAAAATCGGGTATAGGTATCGGCCCAGGTGGAGAGGTCATCACGGTCTACGGATGTGGATCCGATTGAGGACGTGTGGCACATCAATGAGTGAACGGTACGAGTTAAAACTCCAGCTCCAAAATGTGTTCAGGAGCTCGAGTTGGCGCTACTGGAGGAGTAGAAGAATATCCCACAGGAAATGATTGACAATCAAAATGCAAGCATGGAATGGCGTATCCAGACTCTCTTGAGATCCATAGAAGGCATTACAAGTTTAAAAATGGCATTTCTTAAGTAAAAATGAAGAATTTGACTTAATAACTTACTACTGAAATTTCAAAGATTTTTCTTAATTTTTTATTTTTGCAGATTTTTTTCTATTTTACACGTTTTTATGCCCTAATTATTTATAAGTTTTATTTTTTAATCATCAATTATTAAATTAATAAATAAATATATAAAAAACAGCGAATAATTTCAAAGAAAAAAAAAATTGTTATGTTCCTCTAATTTTGCCGGTGTGTTTAGATGCAGTGTGCAGATTTTAATGTTTATGAATACTATCCCTAGTTCGCAGGTGGTCGTCAAATGATTATTGTTACTATCATTAAAGTTGATAAATGTGATTATTAGATAAATTTTTGGCTACAACAAGATATTGCAAACACTAAAAGCTTAACGTATATTGTTTGACATCAGGCATAAGGGAACTTGTTAAGGCGCTGACAACTGCCAATGACCTTGATCTCGCATCACTCTCGCACCACTGTCAATTTTCATGCCAGAGAGACAGAGATGTGAAGTGTTTACTCGGTAGCGTGGATACATTTTTCGTTTGTTAGAGGAAAAAAATATATATTATGGGAAATCTAGATGTCAGAACCGAAAATTAAATCCGGCAATCTTTGGATTTTTGTAAAAGGTATCAAATAAACAAATTTTTAAAGCATAGATTGTATTATTACTTTAGTTAGAACTGTTTAAAGTTCCTGAAAGATGTGACTTTGGTATTTTTTTTCATCCAGTAGGAGTACATTATTTTATTATTTAAATTCGACAAGCTTTTCCAAATATAATCAAAAATCACATATATTTTTTTGTGCCAGTCAATGAAATACATACGTCTAGAAAACTGCACAAAGATGTCGAATTGGCAGCTGTCTTCGCCTTAAGGGAAAGTAAGCGATCATTCATTTTTCCTTTACGCTGGTTGACCCTGAACTCTGAAGATGACGCTCGCAACTCCGTTGCGCCGAAAATCGTTTATCGCGCGGGAACCGTACCTACATTTTTCCGGGACAAAAAGTATCCCATTTCCTTTTCCGGGACTCATTGTAATCTCCATACCAAATTGCAGCAAAATCGGTTCGGCGGTTTAGGCGTGAAGAGATAACAGACAGACAGACACACACATTTTTAATATTATAGTATGGAGTATGGATTACTTATTTTAAAGTATCCCAAAAAGAACCGGAACTGGATATTTATTGGGTGTATCCGTTATTGTGCTAAGGCCTAAGAGTTTCAGTCTGCCCTGGCTGATCAACAATATCTAAATTGTATGATAGTAATTGATACCAAGATTACTAAGATTTTAGGTGCTAGACCTAAAATCTTAGTAATCTTGGTATCAACTATCATATAATTTATTAGGAAATCACGATTTCAAAACACAAAATTATTTGCTTCGGATTTTCCGATACATTTTGTGATTACACTCTACAATCTACATTATCTTATAAGACCTAATTACTTATCACTGATTTAAAAATTAAGATATCGTAACGTATTTTAATCTAACTGATTTTTGTATCAAAAAATGGTTTGTCACGTAAAACCAAGCTACTGGAACAACGACGAATGCTGCCAACTAGAAAGAAGAGAATACCTTGTGGTGTCTTCTGACCAGAACCGTAGAAGATTAGAAGCTGCCCTCAAAGTCTACATTTTATACCCCTACTGTCTACAGTATAATATGCCTTTAGTGTTCATATTAATTGAAAGAAAAACAAAATCCAAAACTCGACCCAATGTTATTGGCCATCGGGCATTTAAGGAGGGTGTTTATTGTTTTGGGCAATTCTGGACACGGTAATATACCCTAAGAAGACGTCCTGAGTAAGACAGCAGATATGACGACTTATGAGCAAACAAAAAGGGAAAGTCACAGAGACAAAGGAAGGAATCGTCAGAAGATTTACTACTGGCTACTAATTCTCAAACATGGGTTTTGGGTATTTACAAAACTATGACATCACTCTTAAATCTACATCAAGGTATAGGCACAGAATACATATTTAATAGTAACAAGTATAGGTATCTAATGAAAGGCCCGTGGGGAACTTTCTTACTCTGTAGTTCTACTTTTGTTGTTGGCAACACCGTTTGTTAAGACAAACTTGTTATCACCGGCCGCTATCAGCGACCACGTAGCCGGCCATTTCAAATACACTCGCGATATTTGTTATATTTTAGTTTATCTCAAGGTGTCGATACAGTGACCGTAAGTTATTGTTTGTGAAATTATTTAATCGGGCCAACATTTCACTGCTAAATTGTTGAAATATTAACTGAGTTCGAGGTATTAGCATTTAGTTTGAATACCTGCAGTTCGAAAATAATTGTTTTTTAATATTTTAAATTGCTTGAGACATTAATTTGTAATAGAAATTATTAATGTTAAAAGTACATTTTAATTATCTTTAGATGATTATTAGGTCAATACTAAAATGATTTTATATTACTTACATTGTAAGCGGCTACTACTTGCGGTTAACCGTATTGGTTATTTGCCAAATGAAAATAAGATTTGAGATCGACGGGCCGTGACATAATTTAGCCGGTGAAAATAAAAAACTCATCCTCGGTGCATAGTGCATATAATATATTATGTGTAATATTATGAATTCGCACAAACGAGAAATTCAGTTAGAGATGGTGCCGTGAGCGCGCATATCTCATATTTTGAATTATTTAGTAGTGAAAATAAAATAATTTGTTTAAAAATTAGGGATAAAAGTTTATTCCACTTACCTTGTAGAACATGGCCGATGTAAACGTAGACGGCGAGGAGGGTATGAAGCTGGAGTTGGGGAAAATAGTCACAGAGAAACTATCGGAGTCCATAAAGAATGTCGACGTAATGGGAATGCTGCAGAAGATGGTGGCGACGCAGCCCGAGGACGAAGAATCAGAGGAAATACGGCAGAAGTTGCAGGGAATTATGGATCAATACGAGGCGTTTTCGGACCAGGATAAGGAGCAGTTTGTCACCCAGCTGAAGGACGTTCTGGCCAGCAAGCTGTCTCTGAAGCTGCAGAATACTCCGTTAGATATGTCCGGAATAGAGGATGCCATCAGGGGTGCGGTGATGCCTCAGTTGTACATGATGGCGGCCACAGCGCTAATAGTTTTCTTGCTGATAGGTATGACATGACGATTCGCAGTATTCTTTGGACTTTCTGGGTACTGCTTAACTCTAGGGTATTTCGTGAAGCAGAGCAGTGGCATGCCACAGCTAGGCCAAAATATGGCCAAAATAAGGATTGTTAGGCAAATACATCATCGACATAATATTGAAGAACTTTTCTTTCTGTATTTTTAATTTCTGTAAATAAGTTGTACTCCTTCAAATTTCATCCAGAATGTTATCCATTTTTAAATGTGCTTCTATACCAAACCCGATCAGGAATTTAGTACCAAATATTGCTGTCGAGTGGAAAAAACTTTTTTCTTAGATTGTGTGTCGCCATACATTAATCGTTTTCATTAACACAACAAACACACTGATTTTCATTATCTTTAAAGACCATGTATATCGAGACCGAGCTGTAAACAAAGTACAAACAGACATTAATGGAATACATATAGCCTTTTTGTTTTTAAAAATATGCATTTACTTGCTCCACCGGATTCGCCTGCATATAACATTATTAAAAATAAATTGAGGCCCGTTAGGTGTAGATATTTAAGTCAAATATTGGTGCAGCTGCTGGGCCAAAGGCATTAATTTGTTTTATCTTTTCAGTATTCTTCGGCTACAAGCTCTACAAATCGATAAAGGAAAAAGAAAAGAAGAGAGAGGAGAAAAAGAAAATGAAGCAAATGAAGAAGAAGAAGTGACGCGATTGTAGCCTAAATACGCTAATACGACGGTGAATGCTTGGAAAATTGTGATATATTTATCGTTAGATTTTATTCTCGTCTCTCGTGTAATGATCTAGCATGAGTCGACGTATGTGGGTCCAGATTAGCGTGACTGTGACCGGACTGGTTGGACCGGATGGATTGCTCGGAAATTGTATGAATTTAAGTGTCTAAACACACTATGCTGAAGTTCCGCGGCGGAAATTCCGCATGATTACGTCAGCACTGTCAAACGCGTACAATATTAACGCGACGGAATTTCGGCATAGTGTGTCATCGCCCATCGATAATTTAAAATACATTGCAGGCGGAATCACGTGGAAATTCCGCCGCGGAACTTCGGCATAGTGTGTTTAGACCACCTTTAGTAAAGATTTTTTCAGTACGTGACACACTTCTGAAAATCGTAGTCATAGTCACGTCGTCTAAAGGCAGCTTAAAAGAAAGCTGGATCTAAATGCGACGTCGATTTGTGCTAGGCAGATTGATGTATTAATGAATGGAACCTTCCTACTAGTTTAACCAAAGGTGGCAAATTACTAATTAGACGTTAGATAGTGAAATATATCTCCTTGCCATTTGGTGTGTAGATTGTCATATTTTCCAAGCTTTATCGCTAATGACTGATAATTTATTAAGATTATTATTATTTTTGTTAACGCGAATTTTTCATTACGACTACGAATGTTTTGAAATGAGCGTGGACCTTTCTACCGTACTGTTATACGTAATATATCAGATGTATTTTGTTATTACCTATTGGTTATTTGAAAGTTTATCGAGGCTAACTAGTACTTGCACTTCAACAACGATATCCCTTTGTAAACTAAACGAATTTTTAAGAATTTAGATCCTAAACTGTGGAGTTTAGAACTTAGATAAGCGCATACTTTTGTTAGTATACCTACGTAAACTTATTTATTCGAATTATCTAAATTAGACCAAAACACTAAATTGTGTATGTACTTATCTTAAATGTGAGTTAAAATTTTTAAATAGTAAAATATGGTCTACCTAATTTTCTGAAAACATTGACTGTTACAAGTCTATAGCTACTTTATGGATTTGGCAACTATTTCTGAGTTCCAAACATTTTTTAATGTCCACAATATTAATTATTGTAGATTTTATTATTTTTAATTCAACACATACTTGTGCGTTTAGGATGATGTCAATTTTTTTACGAAGTTCCCAAGGCTCTAAAATATTTTTGTATACCTATTTATTTATACTTGTGAAAATTTCAACTGTTATCAATTATATTTTTGTCATTTTTATGATACTGTAAATCATTCCATGTATATTAATGAATATATTTATCTGTACAGATATCTTGTTTCTCTCTTTCTCTCTCTCTCTAGTTCTAATTCTATGAAAAAAAAAAATTACTTCACGAAAATAATTTTTTTGTTACGTACCTAGTTTATGTTATCCTCTTTGCATTTTGCAATAGTGACGTATAAGTAAGTAAGCAAGCTGTGTCCAGTGTTGCCATACTATAGTCTATAATGAGATATTATAATAAAATGAGAAGACTCTGCTATACAAACATAAATTTTATTATCGAAAATACACATTTATGTATATATCTTTTGGCCTTAATTAAAATACGTTTCCACTATGAGATGGTGATACAACAGAATATACAATAATTATAAAATCACTTAAAATTAACAGGATAAAAGTTACCATAATAAAATATTTTGGAATGTTTTTTTTAAAGCTGCAATGCCATTCGAGGCGATCGTAGGTACACAAAATTGGGCTTGTTTTATACAAAAGGGCCTTGCAGTAAATTTATTCATAAAAGTGTACAAATTCATAAAATAAGTGCATTATTCATAAAATGTGCGTCACTGGTAAAACTTTATAGCAAGAACATTTTAGACTATTATATTTTATGAGTAGATTTGTAATAATTTGTTAGAATAACAATTTTTTAAATGGAATTTGTATGAAATTTAATACAGCCTAAATTAATTCCCATTATTTTCTTTTGCGAGTAGGCCCTTCGGCAAATTGGTATTGTATTATTTGAAGAACCTCAATTTAAGAGAGTTATCACAGAATATTCGAGGAATCTTCAAACATCGTTTTGGTCCCTAATTTACAATTTTATTTATAGATCTTCGTCGCACCTTCGTCCTATAAAAATAATTCAATTTTTCTTTCTTTACTAAAAGGCACAAGAATGACATTGAGCTGATTTAAAAGTAAGTCTGGACAAAGTGCGAACTTGTATACTTTGTATATTCTACTAAAACGTTATAATTATTCTCGTTGGTAGATTGTCATCGTATCGACAATTTGACAAGCATATCATAAGAGAGACATATTTTTTAATTTTACAAACGCTGTTTGTTAACACTTTTATACACCACTAATGTCTTAAATATAAATTATCTTCTTATCTAATATAAAACTTACAGATACATCAATTTCTATTTTTGTTTTTATTATACACTTTGTTTTTAGTTTTTTTTAAGTTCGCACCGAGTCCCGGTTAAGCCGACATAAGTGAAAGTTGAGTTGTTAAAAAATATAAATATAATAATTAAAATATAATAATTATTATAAATTACAAGACGTCATCGAGATTCTATAATAAAATTTCAGAATAATTCCAATAGGAAATACTAACTATTATCACTTTATTTGATATTATTTGTAACCAATATCATGGCAACACTTAATCGTCGTTCCAGTTCACGCAACGCTTAAATCGAATCTTCCTAGAACAATATAATTTTACAACTATATTGTGTGAACGAAAGCGAGAATTTACAAATGAATTGCAACTAATTAATAATATTTAAATTCAATTCTTCTTCAGGGGATCCAGGTTATCTATTGAAAAATCGTCGTTTCCAAAACTGATCCCTCGGCTGAATCCATCCTGAAATAGAAAACATGATAGCTTTAAATTATGATCGCCCTTAACTTTTTATGGTTCACTTTCTTCATTCTTGTATTACTTATTAAGTTTTTCTTTCAATTTGGTGGCACATTGCTGCAACATGAGTCCAGAGGTTGGGCTCTCAAAATCGAATGATAAGGAAGCTAAACATTTGATGCTGATAAAAGTCAAACATGGTGCTTAAATTTCAATAAACTTTACACCATAAAATACTTTAAAGGAGAATGAACTAAAGTGGTTCAAATGTCCACCACTAACGAGACTCATATAGACTCGTTATCCATTAAATATAGAGTATCTTTCAATATGAGACAAAATAAAAATAAGCTGTCAGTAAAAAGTTATGACCATATGAAAAATGTATTTTTTGAGTAAAAATATTGATATTGATATTCAGCTATTTTAGTGAAAGCCTAATAGGAAATGCTAAGCGACAAAACATGAGTTATAATGATTCAGTATTTAGACATTTTTTTACCATATGGGTCGACTCGTTAGTGGTGGACATTTGGACCAAACTCTATACATTTTTTGTCATACTCCTTTACCTTCATCTCCGATATGGTCTTGTCTAGGAAGCCGTTGAAGCTGCTGTCCAGCTCCACGGTCTGTTTCTCGCTGAGGTGCCCGAACCCGTTGAACGCGTTGCCGTAGCCGTTGCCGAAGATGTTGGCCTTCTGCGTGTCGAAGGGGTCGTAGCCGGTCATGCTGGTGTTGAACACCGAGGTCTGGAGGTTGAAGTCGCTAATGTCGTAGTTGGGCTTCACCTGGCTGGCCGGCTGTGGCGGGCTGGCCACGAACGGCGCGGACCCGAATAAGTCGCTGCCGTTGATAGGCGCCGTTCCGTTCACGGGCGTTTGGCGTTTGGAGGCTTTGGGTGGGGGCGCCACTGGAATAGATTAAGGTTATAGGTTAGGTGGAATATGACTTCCTTTTCAGCGATTTCAAAAGATGATAAAGATAGAGAAGAAGAGTTTCAACAACTTTTAACAGTAGAAATATGGTATCTAACTAATCCAATAAGACCAGGGTATGTAATCATAAAATAAAGCCAGTAAGGTATTTTTGTGAAAAGGTTTTGGTACTCACGTAGCGGCGGCGGGGGCGTGGAGTGGTCCATGGCGGGCGACGTGAAGCGGCTCGCCGGCTCTGACTCGCACGCGCGCGGGTCGAAGTCTGTGCAACATGTTATTGTATTAAAATTATTATACCAACTGGATTTTCAAAATAAAGGAAAAGTCTGGAACACGCGTAGCGACAATCTTTGCCTTTCATAAGAACTGTTTGACTTATGACATTCAAACTACCTATATCGTGGAAGGAATGGCCTCAGACCTGCTGAAGCTGCGGCCTTCACTATTGGCAAAATACAAAATATGGTGAGACTTGCGAGTGACACGTGACTTTCCATCGCGGCTCTATTGTAGTGGGTGTGAGGAGGAAACTGAGGAAATAATTATTTTTCTGATCTAAACAATCCCCAGAGGGAGATCTTCAACCAAGTCAGTTTAGGCAGGGCGAAGCCCAGAGTGGCACCAATGGACAATTAACTACAGGAGCAAACAAACAAATGTTTCCTCTTCATATTATGGTGTGATTTGATATGACTAATTACATGTTACATGTACTGACCGCTGTCGGAGTCTGAGTGCAGCAGCAGGTTCTCGAGCTTGGTGCCGACGGTGGGGTTCTTGCTCGGCGTCACGCCGGACTGTTTGCTGCAAATTACATACACATTTTTGTTACATTTTTCAAGTAATACTTACTAAGTACTTTCAAAGTAACTTCGGACTCATCATCGATCGTGTTTTGAGGATGTACAACCCATACAATTTCCAAGGTGGTGCCCAGACCATATTTTTGTCAATGAAATCTACCAATGCCCTTAAGATTGCGCAGGCGCAAATTTTGATGCGAAGTTAATGTAAATTCATGTGTTTTCATTAAAACTTCGCGCGAGCTCTGAAGACAGTCTGTCTGGCTCCCACACATAACTGCCAATTCGCATCGCATCGCAAATATCTGCGATAAAATTCATAATAAAAATGACATTACGATGCGATGCGAATTCGCAGTTTTGTGTGGGAGCCCTGAGTTCTAAAGTTATACGTCGGAACATGTAGGTTAAGATGAACGCGGGAGGCGTGATAATTACCCGGTAGCGTTGATCCTGCCATTGTGCGTGGGCGGCGGCGTGGCCAGCAGCAGGTTGTGGTCGTTGGAGCTGAACGTGTCGCCCGAGTTGTTCGACACCGCGTCCATGCCTGCAATGTAACAACAACATTTATCTCCAAAGTCACATAGCACTCAAGTCTTAATAACTGTACATTGACCTATCGAGTATCGGTATTTGTTTCTTTCTAAATTACTCAAAGAAAAGACTTTTGATAGGATTAGTTACCACCTTACTCCCTCCCCCAGGCTGCAACAACTTTGCAATGTGCAATCCCTCCAGTCTCCACCAATAACTTTGATTTGTGGAAAGAGAATGGACGGTGGGCAGGCTCGACCGGACACACCACGACCTCAGTGAATATCAATCGCGCTCTCACGGCTCTCACAGCCGATGTGATTACGGCTGTTTTGATATTTGCCCATACACCAGGATGATGTCTAGACCAGGCCATTTAGCCAAGACTTTTTAGTTATCGCTTTGTTATAGAATCGCCGATCAAAATGTATGGAATTGACATAACCGTAATTAATATCGACTCGTCTTATGTCAATCCCATACATTATGATTGGCGATTCTATAAAGAAGCGATAAAGAAAAGATCTTGGCTCACTCCCCAGGGCCGGATATATATTTTTTCATTTTTCATGAGTATAGGCCATTTTTATTTCGCCGCTCAATGTACGTATTCTGCTGCCATCCTAGGACGCTGCCGCCATGGCCTATACTTACTGCCTATACATAAATCCAGAGCTGCCTACCTATATATATAGGTATAGTCTATCACAGTTTCGATGTCTTCAAAGCTCAAATAAACATACCGCTCTCCGGCGACTTGGTGCCGTTACTGAAGCCGTTGGCGAGCGTCAGCGACGACAGCTGCTTCTCCAGCTCCGGCGGCGGGCGGAACTCCGCGATGTCGGTCAGGTTGTTGCGCGCGAGGTACGACGACAGGTCCTCGCGGTACGTTATCTTTGACAGCTCCTGGAAAATTAAAAAAGTAATTGTTTTTTTTTAATTAGCGAAAGCTGATAAAGACAAGGATTTTGTAACGCGTAGCTAATGTCAGAAGTAACTTTACAATAATTATGTTTCACAATCTTGAGAAATAGAGAGAAAGCTTTGTTTCACGTACACCCTCTTGTCATTTTGTGTCTGTGTCTATGTTCATCATAGCTGCCAAATACTTCGATGATTACTTACTTAAATACTTAGAACTGATTGAAGCTGATCGCACATTTGTCAGCACCGTACGCGCCGTACGCGTCGAACGCACCGCACAGTAGGTAGGTACACAAAATACGGCGCGTACGGTGCGGGCGAATGTGCGAGGTTTCACATAATTTCATACAACGAATTCTAAAATGCGGCGCGTTCGGCGCGTGCGTGCTGATAAATATTAGGGAGATCGCAGACGACAGACTTTGTGCGATCAAAGTCTGCGGCTTCCATACAATCTGATGGCGCGCGCCATGCGGAATGTATGTAAGCCGCAGACTTTGATCGCACAAAGTCTGTCGTCTGCGATCTCCCTTATTCGAATTGCGATATCACCTTTAACTATATTTTTGAATTTTGGCAGAAAGTCGACATGGTCGATTTGTGAGTATACACTACCTAAATTCATCATCAGTCTTGCTTAACATTTTTTATCAAATTTTGACTTAAACGCACCTGTAAGCGCGTTTTGTACGTGTTCATCTGTAGCTCGAGCTTCTTGTTCTGTAGCGTCAGCTTCTGCATCTCTATGTATTTGCCGTTGTCGTTTACGAACCGCCTGGAAAACAAAACGTAACTTGATTAATGTTAAACTTTAATTAAAGTTCGGAATTACTAAGTATAATTATATAAGCTGCGCACGACTTTAATATCGTTGGAGTTGGGGATGTCGGCGATAGTTGCAATATTATACACACATAGCTTATTACATCCTTTTAGATAATTTAGAAGAATATTTTTTAATCTCATTTATATTGCCTAATTAGGCAAACCTACCTAAAAACTCTGTATAATTTAACATCTTTCATCATACGAGGTGACACTGACACTATAATAAATATTTAAATAACAATATTTACGATACGAGTAATTTATTAAGTCTATAAAGATTTATTTCGCTAGTTAGAAAGTAGCTTGGTAATTAGTAGATACCCACGGCAACCTTTAACCTGGGTAATACCGATTAAGCAAATTAAGCTGTTGGCATCTAATAAATTCTAACGTTGATTAATTATGACATTAAAAAATATATACTTAATATGTAAGTAGACTGTTTTTTCTTTATTTAATTGGATCTAAAGCAGCCCGCATGTTACGGATTTTAGTATCCCTTTGACATTTACTAGGGTCTAGGACCTAGGTGTTATATCTAGTACATATCAAAGGAATTTGGTATAAATCTATGCTTTTCACATGTGTGGATGACTATAGAATTATTAAGAGACTAGCGACCCGCCCCGGCATCGCACGGGTATAAAATATATTATAGCCACTGAAAAAATGATACTGAAAAAATGATTTAAATCGATAGCCTATTACGATCCTTCATGTGGTCTATTTCTTATCTGTGCCAAATAAAAGAAAAATTGCTCCAGTAGTTCGCGAGATAAACCCTTTCAAATAATTTCCCCCGTTTTTTCCACATTCTCCTATTAGTCTTAGCGCGATAAAATATAGCTTATAGCCTTTCTCAATAAATGGGCTATCTAACACTGAAATAATTTTTCAAATCGGACCAGTAGTTCTTGAGATTAGCGCGTTCAAGTTAGCCCTTTCAAATAATTTTCCCCGATTTTTCCACAATTTCCCCTATTTCTTCGCTTCTATTAATCTAAGCGTGATAAAATATAGCCTATAACCTTCCTCGATAAATGGGCTATCTAACACTGAAAGAATCATCAAAATCCGTTGCGTAGTTTTAAAGATTAAAGGGAACAAAGGGACATGAGGG
Source organism: Polyommatus iphigenia (assembly GCA_963422495.1). Classification (NCBI taxonomy): domain Eukaryota; kingdom Metazoa; phylum Arthropoda; class Insecta; order Lepidoptera; family Lycaenidae; genus Polyommatus; species Polyommatus iphigenia. The sequence goes on from OY730187.1 coordinate 3,737,408, forward strand.
AAAAAAAAGTGACTTTGTTTTATAATAAGTATAGATTGTCTTGACTATGATTCACAACTCACAATTCGACTCGGATTTGGAAACTTCATCGCCTCACATCCAATGAACGCTCGCCGCGCTAGGCATTGACCAATGACCGCACGGTAAAGTTTCCGAATCCGTAGGCCTACCTGAAACCGTTTTGAGACTCAAACAATCGAACGAGAATGCCGCGTCCTGGGGCCTGAGTCAAGACGAATTCGTAATCGCTTCGTTATAGAATCGCCGATCAAAATGTAATATGGAATTGACATAAGACGAGTCGAACGTCAACGTCATATTATCGAACGCTTAAGTCAATTCCATACATTTTCATCGGCGATTCTATAACGAAGCGATTACGAATTCGTCTTGACTCAGGCCCCTGCTCTAACAGCGTCATATCTCGTTTGTTAGAGTAGGACGCGGCATTCTCGTCCGATTGTTTGAGTCTCAAAACTGTTTCGTGGTACGGGCCCTGAGTCGAACGATAATCGTGAATGCTGATCGTGTACCTGTAAGCGAGGTCGAAGGCCTGTCCGATGGTGAGCGTGATCTCGGAGGCGAGCTTGGTGGACACAAACACGAAGCATTCGTGTTTCTCGCTGTCGCCGTCGTGGCCGTTCATGCCGTTGGCGACGCTGCCACCTGGAAATGTACACACACGTATGATGAAAGTATCTATATCCTTATCATATTGGCAAACGCAGAAAATTAATTTAAATTAATCCGAGATGGATCCTTTGAAGTCCGATAGTCTTGGAGTGCTCCAGAGTCCAGACCATTCTGATGTGGACCGTGCTCATTTGGTCGCCCTGGCAAATATGCCTGTGATTGACAGGGAAGAAAGCATCTCTCTGCCCAAGGTAACGTGAAGTGGCGGACCAATCAGTGCTAGAGTTGTTAATCAAGCTAAGTTTTTTTGGCGGTATTTATTAGGGTTCCGTAATCCGTACCCAAAGGGTAAAAACGGGACCCTATTACTGAGACTTCGATGTCTGTCCGTCTGTCTGTCCGTCTGTCTGTCTGTCTCCAGGCTGTAACTCAATAACCGCTATAGCTAGAGTTCTGAAATTTTCACAGATTGTGTATTTCTGTTGCCGCTATAACCACAAATACTAAAAACAAAATTAAATTAATATTAAAGGGGGGCTCCCATACAACAAACGTTATTTTTTGCCCTTTTTGCTCCTAATCAATAATGGCAACAGCTAGGCACTTGAAATTTTCATAAAGGCCTTAGTTATATGTCTTCTTTAATAATTAATAATAATATTTAAATAAAATAAAAATTTAAGAAGGGCTCCCATACAAAAACACAATTTTGGGCCTAAGTATTTTTCGTCTATAACGGTACGGAACCATTCGTGTGCAAGTCCGACTCGCACTTGGCCGATTATTATAGTATACCTTCTAGCTCGGCCTGAAAATCCAGCTCCCTTGCTTTCATTCATTTTTTTTACAGTAACTAGACTTTAGATTAGCGAAGTAACTAAAAAAAAACTAGACGTTGGCCTCGTGGCCATGACATGTATGGGAGGTAATTACCTATTATGTTAAGGTACCCTTACCTTTAGCAATAAATGAGAAGTACTTCTTGGCGCCCTTGTCGTCGGCGCAGTAGGATATCCGGTGTAACGGGAACTGGTACATCACGTTGTTCGTTCTCGGCTCCTGGAAGAAGAAAATAATACAATAACAAACGAACATAGTATTAAGGCGCTGACAACTGCCAATGACCTTGATCTCGCATCACTCTCGCACCACTGTCGATTTTCATGCCAGAGAGACAGAGATGTCAAGTGTTTAGGTACTCGGTAGCGTGGATACATTTTTCGTTTGTTAGAGGAAAAAATAAATATTATGGGAAATCTAGATGTCAGAACCGAAAATTAAATCCGGCAATCTTTGGATTTTTGTAAAAGGTTGAAATAAACAAATTTTTAAAGCAAAGATTGTATTATTACTTTAGTTAGAACTGTTTAAAGTTCCTGAAAGATGTGACTTTGGTATTTTTTTTCATCCAGTAGGAGTACATTATTTTATTATTTAAATTCGACAAGCTTTTCCAAATATAATCAAAAATCACATATATTTTTTTGTGCCAGTCAATGAAATACATACGTCTAGAAAACTGCACAAAGATGTCGAATTGGCAGCTGTCTTCGCCTTAAGGGCATTCCCTCCGGAGATTCCGTAATTAAAGCCTTATACCGTATTTAAAGTCTTATAAACTCATAATCTGAAAGCTACAAAGTTATAATAAAAATACAGCAATAATTTTCAGTCTATCAACATTCCTTTCCCCGTTTTAAATTTTATATTTTTGTTTATTATACTCATTACCTATATCAGCTTCCAAAGTAATACCAATTTATTAAAATTCAAACATACATTCAGCATCTCCTTAGGATTTACAAATTACTTTTATTTGAAACTCACGCCAATAGATCGACAATATCATAAACTACATATTCCCCGTTTTAAATTTTTTTTAGGACAATTTTGAACTAAGATAAGTAAAAATAATAGGGTTTTGGCGCGATCTCGGCAACGCGACAAATGTATGGCCAAGGTCGTTTGATCGGGGGACGGCCTTAAAAAAACGATATATGTTTATAAATCACTTTTCAATAGTTTGAAACCACTTTATTGTGTCTCAACTATCAGACAATTAGATTCAATTAAATTTGCTCAGTAGACTCATAAAATAAAAAAGTTAAATAGCGACAAGTAACCTACTATCAAAGACATCGCTTTTTTATCTAAAATTAGGGCTCTGAAATATTCAGATTGGCGTTTTAACATGATAATTTACCAAAATCCGCTTAAAACTACCTAAAAGAGAAAAAATATAACTGAAAGAAGTTATATAAGAGATCAGTGTTACAGTTTAACTGGTATTTTCTGTTTTATTTTATGATGAACATATGAGACACTTTTCTTTTAAAAAAAGTGGCAAAATCCACGGCCTCACCCTATTGCATCAAGATTCAAGAACCATATTTTTGTCTTTGACTGGGTGCTATGAATATTCTAATTAAAACATTACAACACAAGAATTCCTGTTTATTTACCAATAATTAATCGATTTTAACATCATTAACATTGAAAACGGTAAAGAATGTGGTTTTATATTTTTCGTTGTTGTTCGAATGTCAATAAAATTGTTTAGCATACTCACCAGTTGCCTATGACTAAGCAGCCTATAGAAATTTAAATATTGTGTAGGTAAATTGTTTAAATAACTAAACTCTTAAAGAAGAAAGTACACAGTTGGTGCTTACAAATATTTCTAAAGGGGTAGGTGTAGGTTACAATTTATTAAGTAGGTAGGCTTTATTGTAAATACCTTAATACTAAGGCTTTAATTATAAGACTAAGTAAAAGGAGAATTATAAATAAGTTCAACGGTAAGTCGTTAGTTAAACAGTCAGAAATAACGGGATATTAGAGCAGTGACGACTGACGAGTGACGACACTCGTGGTCGCTAATAAACCCATGTCTGTTTTGTGGAATAAGAAATGTTTACAGAAAAATTGAAAAAGTTTATAAGGCAGAAAGGTTGATTTCAAAGATCAAGACCTCAAGTAAGTAAATTAGACAACGAGTATCAATTTGATACTTATTATTCGGGACTTAACGCGACTTATATTCTAGTAGTAATACTGCTACATACTTTTTTCTCGACCACGGCCGTTGCAACACGGCCGAAAAGTCGGGAAAAAATTTAAAGTTCATAACGAGTATCAATGTTGTTAATAGAAAAATCAATGTCTAAAATTCTGAAAGAATAGAAAGAAGTAAAATATAAAAACTGTTTGATATGCGCAACGCAAGTCAAGTTGATGGTACCCCAAAATGGTTCACTAAGAATTAAGATAATATATTAATAGCACAAGTTTCGTGCCATTATATCTTGGTAAACCGTAAGAGGTAATTTTCAATTTTACACTTGCCTTAAAGCTAAAATAACAGTAGCTCTCGCTGTTATGTATTCACTGTATTGGTGTTAAAATCTGATTGGAAAGCACAAATTAAATAATTTCGTTAAATTTGACTGACCCGAAGGTAACCGGAAGATGTCTTCGTCTTTGTTAAGTCATAACAAAGAACAAACAGGTGAGTTACATAAACTCTGGTTTCTAAACGGTTCGGTAATTGATACAGTTGCAAAACCGTCCGCTAGTAGATATATAGGTGGGGTCTTAAGTCTTAACTGAGTTTACTGTTAGTGTTTTGTCTTCCAGAAGTTGAAGAAGAGGAAAGCGAAGATGAAATGAAGGTAGGTACCTACCTACCTTCATTTCATCTTCGCTTTCCTATGTACCTACGTAAGCATCCATATTAGTCCTAGTACTGTTTAAGTAGTACATAATATTGCATGATATTATATCCCAACAGTATTTAGTTAGGACTTTAGAGCTCTTTACTGCATGGTGTTTAGTTGGAAGACTAGGCCATCAATCTTAATTTACGCAAAAAAATTGAACAAAACGAAATTGAGCCAACAAGGGCATGACAACCAAATAGGCTAACCTAACAATGACCTACTCATTTAAGTTATATTATATTGTACACACCTAACCTTTTTCTCTACAGGGACTTGACTTCGGAGGTGTTATTTAAGCTAAAGTAAGCTTTTTAAGATAAGTAGGTCAGTACCTAAGCCATACCACGGAGTACCTACTATTATAATTTATATTCTGTGCCTAAGGTCCTAAAGAAGCAAATAAAGGGAAAACCAAACATCCAAATAAATTTTACCTATTTTGTCCAGATTGCAATACGATTGAGTAATGAGTGTTGGCCCCAGGTTGTCTGGTAATGGTTAAGTAGTTTGGTATTATTTCATTACCCCAGCAGTGGTTGCGTAGCGTAGGCAAGTGAAATCGCGTATTCTGCCCAAGTTCGTGACTCAAATAATATATTACACTTATATAAAATTGTGTTTCGTCACTTTATCGTGATTACTCATAAACAGTTCCGAAAAGGGGGAGGATTTGGAAAAAATGTGGTTTTGTTATGACGCAAATTGCTGAATAATATTCAAATAATTAATTCGCTAATGGACTAATTTGAAATAGCAAGTTGAATGTACGAATGTACAAAATTTAACTTTGAAGGGTACTTTTTGTTTTTAAAAATGCAGAGTAATTTGCAAAAAATGCCCGACTTATAGCGCTTAGATTGCAATTTATATTTTAACAACAAGAAGTTTTTACCTAATGAATTTTCGTAATGAGTATTATACATACAGGTACGTCGTCATCAATCATCAATACGGCGTATAAAAAACCTACCGAGAAATTTACATAGCCCGACCAAATAACGCAGTTCCGCCATCTGCCTAAGAATAAATTTCTCTCATGGTACATAAAACTTCTATGCGTCGGCCCCACTGCGTGAAATGTTCTATCAGGGAAGTTGATTCATAGTCGGCGGACCTAAGTATTTTGGTCGCATTTTGTTAAACCCAGGCGACAGATGACGACGGGCCTGTATTCACTTTGATTAGTGCAAGTACAGGTGATTAGTGCAGGCGAGAAAGCAAGTGTGGACAGCGACTGATTAGTGCAAGTTCTTTATTTTCTCCTAATCATTAATTCCTGCACTAATCACCTGCACTCGCACTAATCAAAGTGAATACAGGCCCTTACATAATCCGACCAAACGACGTAGGTCTGTCAACTGCCTATAAATCAGTTTCTTCGATGGTACTCACCGCAATAAAAATAGGTATCAACACAGACCAGTTATAACTGGTCTGTGGTATCAATGTGGTCTAAAATACTTGCCTGTATCGCTACACCGTCCACGGACACTGTGATCTCGACCTTCTTGCACTTGGCGGCATCCTTCGTCTCCGACTTCTTCAGCTGCTGCGTGAACTGCAGCTTCTTGATGGCGTCCTTCACCACCTCGATACCTTTGGGTTGGTCTACTTGAGTGCATCCTAGGAACTGGAAAGTAAACGAATATTCATAAGAATAAGTTTTAATCAAAATGTTCTATTATTTGAACCCTAACAGAATCATTAGATCCAGACTGCATAGATACTAAGCGTTAAAATACAGCTTATATTTATACTGATTGTGCTTTTCTTGGTTGTACTATAATTTCTGGGTCCGACTATAAATCCAATCAAAAGTGGCGCTTGTGGTGTTTTCTGACCATTCCCGAAACCCAGGTGGAATAAAGGATTTTAGGCATAAATAGTTTCCTAAATGGAGTAAACTAAGAGAATGAAGCCAAACCAAACAATTTAGTAACTTCTGACCAAAACGACGACCGTAAGTCGAGATCATAATGGTCTTTGTTCAATCTATTGTTATAGTATCGTGATAACACGTATCATCACGTGTCGAGTGGCTACCACCAGATGGTCTGTCGTGGGGGCGTCAACACTGCACCAGCAGATGTGGCCTACATCTATTTATACAATAGTGCTGACCTATCAACCCCCTTTTCTGGATCCGTACAATTGACAAGTTTGTTTGTTCGGGGAGGGTAATTAGATATATCCTACTCCTCCTGCCTTTCTTAACCCATCAAACCCCAAGCGGCAGTCGGCTGCCGTATACCAATTAAAAATCTATTGTGTCTGCGATACCCACTATGGAGGTGTTCATTTCGTTGCGGGTCCCAAGACAGATTTAGCTTGTCCCTCGGGCACCCCTGAGCTATCATATATTTTTCGTGGTTGGTTACCACTAGGGAATGCAATACCGGGATACCGGGATCCCGTAATACCGGGATCCCGCATGCATTTTGCGGGACTAATCCCGGTCGAAAATTTAGCGGGATCCCGCGGGACTGGCGGGAGTACAAAGAAGCGTGATTCATACGTGTAACCCTGCGCGTGGGGGGTGCGTGAACTGGCTACATGCAGCCCCCTAAACAACCTTCAATTCATCTATAATTCAATTTAAATGACAATCGTACCAACCAGCGTGGAAGCTGAGCGAACTTTTTCAGCTGCTGGCTACCTTGTGTCGAATATCAGGCGCCGTTTGGCAGACGACCCAATAATTAATACCTTAACTTTTTTAACATACTTTTATAAGCTTGGGCTGTATGTATGTAATGGAATCTTTGAGCATGATTTTTACATAATCAAATCGAAATATAGGTATACTTCGAAAAAAATGAATAATTTTAATAAAAGATGATAAATAAGTAATATATTATGTATATATTTTTTAAACTTATTGTTACGTAGACATTTAAAAAAAATGTTTAGTTTTTCTTTTATATTTATATCTAAAATTTGAAGTACATAATATTAATAAACCCTTGAAAAAAAAGTGTCCGACAAAGTTTGTTTTATTTGAGTTTCTAAGAAAAAATATCAAGTCTTATCAAGTCTTATTTATTTTAAAAGCTTCAGTAGACTGAGGTAGACCTTAGTAGGTAGAATACTTAAGTAGACCTAGCAGGATCCCGCAAATACCGGGATCCAGTGGGATTGTGATGGCTCAGTCCCGCAAATACCGGGATTGAAATTATCTTGCGGGATTGCATTCCCTAGTTACCACTGTTGATCCTGGCGACACAGAAGTTGCAGTGGTGGGAATGTGTGGTTGGCCTATTGACAAGTTGCCCTCCTTCCAGACACATGATTCGTCTCACAGCGCTGTTGAATGTGCACGCGATGCGTGTCACAAAGTATGAAGTTTAACTACGTCTGCAGTCGTTGCTGTCACTATATTTTGAGGCATACTTTCTAGTTATATTGCTCGAAAATCGTGCCCATGAAATACAAAGCATACATAGGCTGCTATTTATGTATCCGGAACTGGCCACTTACAAGAACAATATTTAAAAAGTAATTACAACATTTGAAAATAGAACTCTTTGGTTGAAGAACACATTTTGTTTCATGTGACTGTCAATTATTTTTCCATTGTGGCGTCATTTTGAAAATTGCGTGTCTTCATTTGCCATGGATTTAACGCGTGAACATTTTCGTGCAATGATTTACTACGATTTTCGGCGTGGGCTAAATCAACAACAGTGCTTTATTCAACTCACCGCAACTTTTGGAGATGAAGCACCATCAAAAATCACTGTTTATCACTGGTACAGTGAGTTTAATCGTGGGCGGTCTATGCTCACGGATGAAAATAAAGAAGGTCGCCCAAAAACAGCTGTTGTCCCACAAAATATAGATGCTGTGCGGGAACTAATAATGCGTGATCGTCATGTAACATATCGCGAGATAGAGGCGTCCTTAGGCATAAGTATGACGAGCATACATAAGATATTACACGAACATTTGGCTGTAAAAAAAATATGTTCGCGTTGGATTCCGCACAACTTGACAATCGATCAAAAACGGGCTCGTGTCGATTGGTGCAAAGAAATGATAAAAAAATACAACCGTGGTACGTCAAAAGCCGTTTATAATATCTACACAGGTGATGAATCTTGGATCTATGCATATGACCCCGAAACTAAACAACAGTCAACGGTGTGGGCGTTCCAAGATGAGCCGAAACCAACAAAAGTTACTCGTGCAAAAAGTACTTTGAAGCAAATGGTCGCCTGTTTTTTTGGAATTAATGGACATGTGGCTACAGTGCCATTAGATAATCGTAAAACGGTTAATTCTGAATGGTATACGACCATTTGTTTACCAGAAGTCTTTGAAGAAATAAGAAAGGACAACCGACAACGCAGAATCATATTACATCACGACAATGCTAGCTTTCACACCTCAGCTGAAACAACTCAGTTTTTGGAGGGTCAAAAGATCGAATTGACTGGTCATCCGCCGTACAGCCCTGATTTGGCACCTAACGATTTCTTTTTATTTCCATACGCGAAGAACAAATTACGTGGTCAACGTTTTTCGAGCCGCGAAGAGGCTGTTGATGCGTTCAAAATGCACGTTTTGGAGATACCTCAATCAGAATGGAAAAAGTGCTATGAAAATTGGTTCCAGCGTATGCAAAAGTGTGTCGATCATCGCGGCGAATATTTTGAAAAGCAATAAAACCATATTAATTCATGAAGCCCCAAGCGGCCACATCCGGCCGCGATAACAATGAAAAAGCTATTGTGTCTCGTTTTGCCACGACTGATGGGTTAAATGATATATGTTTGTTTCTTTTTTTAATTCCGGATACATAAATAGCAGCCCACGTAATATAGCTTTTTTTTGGCAAATAATGATTTTTTTCTCGCAGAACATATTCTATCGCTATTTTTAATCTAATTTTTGTTTTTTTTTTCTCTTAAAATCTATCCACCACTTACCTTAACAAGATATGCAACATGGCCCTTAACTAGCGCGTCTGGTGCGTGGATCCAATTTCTGCCATTGGGTGTGCCATTTGCTTTACCCTTCCCCTGCCAGAACAGCAGGTTGGACATTCTGTAACAACAGAGAAGAATATTAGTTTAAAAATCAAAGGAAAAATATCCAGAACGTTTTTGAGAGCAATGAATAGTTTTGATTCTACCTTCCCAAGAGGCATGACTCAAGTTGTAAGTAGTTGTAACGCTGCTAAATAAAGTAAAATAACGTACGGTTAAATCCTGTTGCAATGTACCATCGAGGAAATTGATTCCTAGGCAGTTGACGGACCTACGTCGTTTGGTCGGTTTATGTCTTTTCAATGTTGGCTCATGGTTGTGATCGGTCGGATGGGTTTGACGTCGCGACCAAATTACTTAGGTCCTCCATCTGCCTAGGAATCAAATTCTCTGATAGTACTTAATTTTACGGAAAAGTTATAAAAATTATTATACTATTATAATAACTTGCAAAAAATTTTGTGCAATGTCCCCTACATTGCACAAATTTTTTATATATTACTATTTAATATTTATATTATGTACCGAAGAGATTCGTTGTTACTTGTTTTCGCTACTATCAGACTGCGCAAATACAGAAATTAACCTTATTTGCTCAGTTGTGACACAATTTGTAGATTGTAAATTATATTTTTGTCTAAATAAGATAAATGGGGCAGGTTATTATTATCAAAGCCATTTCGAATCCAACCAACAGGTGTGTTTCGAAATTTAACGGTATTGAAGCTAGTTAAATTGGACAACTGTGTACCGAGACATCAGTATTTCGGAATAGCCCCAAGTCAGCGTCGATGAATACGAATAAAAACAGCAGCAGCTGTGGCTTTTCTCTACCCCTATGGGCCTAATAAGTCTAATAACTGATTACACCTCGGCCGAGTACATCTATACTATTAATATAATGCTTTGTTCAAACCTAATTGAATTTAATAAAACACACATTTGACAACTTGACGCAACTTGACGCTCCCGCTTCGCAGTCGCGTGGTCGCGTAGGTTTGAACAAAGCATAAAGCGGAAGACTTAGTTAGTTTGTTTGTTTGAACGCGCTAATCTCAGGAACTACTAGTTCATAATAAACATGCCGAGTGCTTGGCCGAGACCACTGCTTCGCCACTCGGTAGGTCAATCAGGCCCTAAGGGATACAAACTGTGATTATCAGGATTGCATCACGTCTGCAACTAGTCGCCCCCAGGATATGATATCATGACGGTATTAAAATTCCACGTGGACAATGCAGCGCAATACGTACCGGTCACTTATTATGTAACCCAACCCGGCTCACTTTGTAGCAACAACGCAAAAACACCTAAACTTAACAATATTAAATTCAGTATAGTTCAAGTAGGTGAATGGAATAATGTCTTTGCTAAAATAGTACATAGCTAGTATAATTACAAGCTTAATTAACCCATCAAGTCCCGTACGAGCACCGGTGATCGCGACAACAATAGAATACAATGGCATTTCCGAGAATCTCCGATCGAAGGATCCGATCAGTTTTTTTAATTTTGGGCAAAGTATCACTATTGGACACTTTGCCCAAAAAACTGAACAACTGGACAGAATATTATGTTTTATCTGTGCTATTGGCCAGAATGTAGCACCACAAAGCAGGAAACATTGCAGTATTAATATCCTATTTATTGACTTTACGTAACCCGACCAAATCCCACCATTTGCATCCCATATTTACATCCCATAAATTTCTCTAATGATACAAGAGATGCACACCTAAAGAAATATAAATAAATAGAAAATATCACGAAAGTTACACATTGTAGAATGTACAAGTTTCTAACAAGTAATCTGAGCTTACTTCTGCAGTAGTTAATTAATGTTAAGAATAAAGATGTTCTGCAAGAAGGTAAGTATTAAATCCAAGTAGATACGCATATTAAATGTAATACCTTATAGTTTATACGATAAGCAACAGTTTTATTTTAACTATGGATTACTTACTCGTACTAGTAATTAGTAAACTTAGATAACTAGTAATTTGTAATTAATTAACTATAACGTCCAACAAAAACTGATGAAAACAGATTTTCGGCTGGATTTTCCAAAATTATAGTTTTTGTTTCCTCAAATCACGTTTTTTGACCGACTTCCAAAAAGGAGGAGGTAATACGTTCGGCTGTATGTATCTTTTTTTTTTGTATGTTCCTCGATTACTCAGCCGTTTGTAGTCCGATTTTCAAAATTCTTTTTGTGTTGCATAGGGTTTAACTCGAATTTGGTACCATGTTCACAAAAGTGGTGATCTGATGACGGGATCCTTGAGGAATCGAGGGGACTCCTTGAAATTTGTATGGAAACATATAGTGATTTCTGAAGCATTCGAGGTAAATGCTACCAAAAAGTAAGACTTCGCACCAGGTTATACCCTGGATCCGAAGGTACCGAACAGAACTTTTGAATGCTTATAGGTACAGGTTCGGGGATTTCGGCGTTGTTTAAACAACTGAAAGCATAAGCCAACACATCAATTTGATTAATCATCATCATCACAACTATAATTATACCATGGTCATCACGCTATGACCCAAATATTGGTACTTTTCGTGATATTTTGCATCGAAGTAGATGTTTTTGACGATGATTTCACTGTTTGTGGACCGATTTTCGAAATTTTCGTGTTGTTGTATAGGATATAATCTTAATTTTGTATAACAATTACGAAATTGGTGAGCTGATGATGGGATCTGTGAGCAATCAAGGGAAATCCTTGAAATTTATCAAAACGCTCATAGTGGTTAAAATGTTGTTTCTAGTAAGTTAAACATATATTACGAATAAGAGAAATTTCATACAAAGGTGTCTATTGGTCCAAAGGCACTGAACAGAACTTCTGAACCTTTAAAGATAAAAGTTTGGAAATCGCAGCATCGCTTAGATAACTGCAAGCATTTGCCACAATTTTGCTTACAGTAACATAATGTACTGAATAGTTAACATTCGTATGGTTATTTACGCATAAAGCCTTATTTTGTAGACAACACTAAAAAGAGTGAAATTATTATTTTTAACAAAAAAATTAAAACCGACTTCCAAGGTAAAAACAATCGTAATATGAACTAAAAAGTATTAAATAACTCTTACTCTTTAATAGTGCCTTTTTCAGAATTCGTCTACATCTCAACTATTTCTGTACATACTACAGTCTTCATTACTTTGAAGTCGGTACCAGTCCCAAAAGTTTCAGATATTCTGACATTACTGAACTCACGATTAAATTAGCTGGTACCGACTTCAAAATAATGAAGACTGTAGTATGTACAGAAATAGTTGAGATTTAGACAAATTCTGAAAAAGGCACTATTAAAGAGTAAGAGTTATTTAATACTTTTTAGTTCATATTACGACTGTTTTTACATTGGAAGTCGGTTTTCATTTTTTTGTTAAAAATAATAATGTTATTTGTCCTTAGTTGTAACAAAGTCAGAGAGGACAAATTTTTAATGTAACATAAATATTAAAATCCTTTAAAATAAACTCACTAATTATATTATTTGTTTTAAAATTATTATTGTTATAATAAGATGTTTTTAACATTTTATATAAGATGTTCTAAACAAGTAACAACAAAATGGTCTTTCCAAAACCCAATAGACATCATATAAAAGTTATGAATTATGACGTAATAGTCACAATAGAAAACCTGCCTCGTTACGTGAACTATGGTGTAATATCTAGTTCGTAGACCGTAGTACCTACATACCATAATAATAGACAACTCTTTTTGTGTTGTGGAGTCCGTAACATTTCACTCGGTAACACAAAACTACAATGAGTAAAAATAAATTACTTCTTACTAAATAGTCAGCATTAATATAAAGCAGGGGTTCCCAAACTTATTTAGTCTACTGCCCACTTCGAGAACAAATTATTAGCGCCTCCTATTTTTACATTTTATCCAGATGAAATGAAATTATTAATCATCCCCCAAGCCTCCACACAAAACCCCTATTTGTTTTCTGGGACCCACACGCCCCCCTTTAGATCTTCAGCGCCCACAAGGGGGCGTTATAGCGCCCACTTTGGGAAAGGCTGATATAAAGCATTGCGTTTGTCAGCTTTAAATTCAATAATTAATATCCGCTCAAACCAATTTAGAAAGCCTAGAGGCAAGATCAGATGCTGACTTCGATAAAGACAAGACAAATTACGAAAGTCAATAATTAGCTGATTTTCAAAACTTTAAAGAAAAGCGTTTTACTGATACTCTTTAGGATATGCTACAAGAAATCGAGTTGGTAGCTGATTGTCACAAGTATGAAATAGCTGTATCTTCTGACGATGTACGAAATTCATGATTCTAATATCCATACTTCCATACTATAAATGCGAAAGTGTCTCTGTCTGTCAGTCGGTTACCTTTTCACAACCGAACTGTTCGTGAGAGACTGTGTCACTGTTTGGTAGAGAGACTGTGACTACCGGAAAAGGACATCAGGATACTTTGTATCCTAGACAACTGTACGGTTCCCGCGCGATCGTCATCTAGTGTTAAATTAGTTGATTGTCACAAAATATATGAAATAGAAAGAAAATCTTATGATGATCTACGAAATTCTCTGATAAACAAATATAATCAACAAACAGTAGTACAAATGTAATCAACAATTAGTTTCTCTAAGTATCATCATGACTGTGGTGTATATCTAATTATAAAATTTAAATACACGTTTCACGCACATACAGTCCTTGATGGTGTCGTGATCGTTCGTGATCGATTCACAGATACGTTCTCACGCCATCCATGTTATTGTTTGTTGAATCTGTGTAATATTGATTAGGTATTTAGATATTAATATTATGCAATTATTCGCTACACCTGCCTCCATAGCACGAATCGACGCAACGAGAACTCTACCTTAAAACAAAATATCATGAAACATAAATTCTAAATGAGGGCTTTTAACTTATTTAAAAGTGTAAATGGTTATACAATAATTATTGACCTGTGGTTCAGGTGTTAGGTTTAGCTAGAATAAATCTAAAACTTCTTCTGTCACGTTTGTAAACACATCCTAAGTTTGCAACTGCCTATAATATTAAATAACCTATTTATTTCTTATTATTATTATATCTAAACGGTATAATGAACTTATATACGGTACGGAACTGAATATAAGAATTGTTACCGTTTTAATTTTTTTTCCTCGAATTCAAAGTTCTTTATAAACTCTTGTCTTTGAGCAATCATCACGCTTTGTGACTCGAGTTATCTGACTGTTCTTGGCCCATTACTCAATTATCAAAATTGTTCTCCAGATTGCAATTCTGACGGTTTTTATGACTTTTCCTGGTCCCTCTCATAGCTGCTGCTATGACTAAAGAATGGCTCCCGCGTTTTAAAAATGTTTTGTTAAAAAAGAAAACAATTTTAGTTCGATGTATGGCATTTAATTGAAGAGAAGAAAAAAAAACACCTTTTTCCTGGATTTACCTGCTTAGTCCAAAGCTTAGTCTAAAACCAAAAAGAAATTCATTCTCTGTCATGCTTCAAGATTGGAACTAGCGGGAAAGTTACAAAGTATACTCAGTAATCTTTTGTAGGAAATGTAGAGTGCAACAATTTGTTTATAATTACCAGGGCATTGTTAGGGCTTATCGTCGAGTTGAACAACCCAGGGACGGTGACCAGTAACCGCCGAGGTTTATGACTCTAGTCTTACTGTGGTTCGCTTAGATATAAATCTGGGACTTCCTAATAAGGGAGGAGGGGGAAATAATAATAGAATTCTTGAAAACTAGGGAGTTCCTAATAATCCGTCATGTTATAGTAATCTTGTTAGCAGTAATATCTCTGAAAGGGATACATATGTAATTATAATATCAATGACGCCTAATAAACCGCTCCACAAAAAGTTAAAGATGAAATTGAGTAACCTAATTATACAACCACTTTGGAATGTTTTGTAAAAATCTTTAAATACAAGACATTCTTGTGGGATATTTTGGGGCTTCAACTTTTAACATAGAATTGCTGAAGTGAACATACAATTGCTGAACTTAATTCCTTAGAAACTAGATCCTTTAGTTCCCAGTTCTTGAATTTTTAATAATAAATACAGATTTTCTCATCGCACCATATAAGATAGTACACCCTGTACAATCAGATAAGTTGATTCCTGGGCAGATGGGGGACCTAGTTACGTAGTTTGGTCGCGTTACGTCAAACCCAGCCGACATATTATCACAATTAACATTGAATTGACATGATCCGACCAAATGACGTTGGTCGTAGTATCTCTTCTTAGTCTGTGCGTTGGTCTGTCTACTGAACTTAATTCATTCCCAGTTCTTGGATTTTAGATAAATTAATGCAGATTTTCTCATCGTACAATATAAGATAGTAAAACATGTACTACATAAAACAGTTATTCGCCGGCTGATAAAGGTCATTGTCATCATCCTTCCTTGTATTCTGTGAATGTGTGTGTCCAGTGGTACCGGTGACGCATAATACTGTTTACAAAATTATGGAATTTCCTCCAATAAAATTTTCATAAAATATTACCTGTTTACTTCGGACACATTAGTAGAATTTAAACAAGTTGGGATAAATTAACTAGCATATTATTTATTATTTAAGCATTATGTACTTTAAATTACACTACACTTTAGTGCATTTTGTATATTATGATTTATCATGTTTTTAAGGTTAATTTGAATGTCCTAGATATGCAAACAATTATAAAATTCATTAAAATGAATAAGTAGTAGCTAGTACTCTCAGCTTTGTCCGTAGAAAGTTATGGATTTGCGCTACTTTCAGATTGTCTGTTAGTAGAAAATATTGGAATAATTATTAGGTTAAAAGGGACTTGTCTAATGTCTATACTCTATTTTAGTCCGTTTTCTTCTGTCATGTCCATGTAGGGGAGGTCAGCTCAAAGTGGCCACCTTAACTTTCAATTTGAAAAAAAGACGAAATATTATATATTTAAAAATAAAAAATATGCTACCAGATAGTGCATTTATTATATTTCTGCTTAAGATTTAGGTCAATATATGATTCATATTGACCTAAATCTTAAAATTAGCTCATGATTTTACTACGACAACTTGTCAAAAAACCGATTTGCCCGAGGGCCCGCCTAAAGCGGCCATAGGGGTAAGGGCAACGTGGCCAGCCCAAATGTTCACACGAAATGGTATTTTTTTCTAATATTTAAATATATTTTTTGATATAATGAACGCTAAAAATGTTCGAAAATAGGTATTTATTAAAAACAATTTTGTAAACTGCTACTTATATCGCTTATGCCCGGTTTCTGAGGTTTCTTGACAGGAGTTGATCTTCCAACAATCACAACATTTTTTTTATAAAAAATAATCAACTCTTCTAAAATAAAAATAGTCAAAATATATCAATAAAACTTTGTTTTATCGATGTATTCCTGTTTTTAAATGTCTCCTTAAAGTATAACCATGTTTGTTTTCTACTAATTTGACTGAACCCCGATTTTCTTTAATAGCTCGCGCCATCGTAGTCTCTTCCCATGACCCCTGGATAGTTTTCTTTTGATAGTTTGTTCACCATCTAAAAATAGTTTTAAGTAATTATCATATATGTAAAACTATCATTTAGGTTAGCGGCCTATAGGCCGCTTTGCCCGGTCCGCTTTGCCCTTTGGCAACCGTTCTGCTTTAAACATAATTTTCTTTCGCATTTTTTATCATACTCCAGAATAAAAACAACATAGATAAAGCTAAATAGATAAGCAACGACAACGGGAAAATAGAAGCATTAAAATATACAAGAAAATAATTAAAACAGGAAGAATTTACCTTGCATTTTTTTAATAATACGTGCAATTCCAATATTTTTGGCGCTACAAGCTCGCGCCTTCCCCAACCGCTACCGCATCATGGAGCGGGGCTGGGCGGGATGTTCACTATGCGCCAGAGCAGCAACGTTACTCTGCCTTTATAAATAACCGAAATATTAAGGGTGGCCGCTTTGCCTCCTATGGCCGCTTTGATCTGGGCTCCCCTATTTCGTAATTCAATACGCATCCAAAATTTTTTTAACTTTCTTACAACAATAATTAAGTATTGGAACACTTTTATTCTTTTTGAGTTCATCAGTTACTAGTGATTCATTTGTTTTGCGTATTTTGCAAACTGACGAATTCAATTTTTGTATGTATATTATTTAATCCATTAAATTATCATAATACTCTAACCTAATATTTAGCTCGACTAGAAAATAAAGATTTGCGTTACATAGGATAATGATGATGGATCTATATAATAAGAATCTAGATCTAGAAGCATTTAGACGATGGGCAGAACCTTTGTTATTCAAAACGTTAGGGGGCAGGGAGTATAGGGACGTCACTCTCACGCCCAAATACTGACATTACTTTCACTAACGTGACATGCAATAAGGATGTAACGAAATTAAAAGTTCGACCGTTAAAGAGGTTAAATATTGTAACAGCCGTTTCAACACCTCTGCAAACGAAAACGTTTTGTTCTTTTTTCGAACTGTGAGGTCACAGATTTTTATCTACCTTCATTGCTAACTAGTTTTTTTTTTAATTTGTTGAGATTTAACACTAATTACATTTAATTATCTACTCATATTTTATTAATTACCGTTAAGGTACGTTGTATAAACAGCCGTTAAAGTACGTCATCTATATTTACATGATGATTCAATTTTATATCCAGCTAAATCCGGATTACCTTCAAGAAATTGTTTGACAATAATTTAGAACTGGATACGGAGGTGGGTTCAGATTGAAAGTAGGGAATTTTGTAAAAAGAAGAATTCTAAATTGCTCAGAATTAAATGTGGAAATACACAAAGCAAATGCCAACAAACCATATAAACGAAGGAACTATTTAAAGAGACTTAAGTGATTTTAAGCGTATAGAGATCGAACCGAGACATAAAGACAAGCTTACCTTTGCACCAATTCCGAGCGCAGTTCATCCGCAACCATGTTCTATAACTTCACAATTCTTTATCGCGGCGTATTAAAGTGGATAATCGCGTGGTTACGTGACATACGCCCTTCTCGGCACCGGGGAGCCAACTAGTTCCGTACTTAGTACGGGCTGACACGGCGCGCGGCGGCACACTGATGCAAGTGTTCATTCACACTTGGATCGACGTAAGGATGTGACATTGGGCAACGATGTCGATGATTTGGGCTATTAACTTTATTGTGAAATATATTCATGGCATAACTTGAACGCGGTCGACTTGGTAAATAATGATGAATATTAATGTCGCTATCCTCGTATATTTAGCTGTTAGCCCCATTGCGTCAAAGGATGAAATGGATGAATCTATCCTGTAGTTAGATTATTTCGTTTGACATCACTAATGTTTAGGTTAGTTTATATTTTGAAAGGATATATTTTCATATTCTTATCTGCATGCAGTTGTTATTCACATGAGTACACAATACTTAACCATTCATTACGCTTATAACGTGGTATTGTAGACTAACTGTATCTAGTTTCTGCTTCTGTGGAAAGTCCACGAACTATTGAGGATTGTAATTGTCATTGGGGCCAGTCCGACTGTCTGCGGTTGATTAGAGATCTAGTTCACTGTTACAGCGGACCGACCTATCAACTGAGCAATGAGGTCGTTTCCTTTATCTAAATCTTTTTCTTTTTCATGATCCGCACGAATACCATGGGTGGAACCTTTGTAACATCTTTTATCTATTTACGCTAAATTAACTTTACTAATATGAATACCTAATGTCATAATAATTTGATTTGGCACGTACTTTTATAGGAATGTAGTTTTTTCCACAACTTTATCAGCCACTTCCTTCCTCAGGCGATGCTCGTTGCGATGACAATAATTTATAGATCGCGTTTGTCACATTTCAACATGCGATGTTTTTTTTTTGTTTTTTGACCTTGATAGTGAAATTATCGTATTTACATCGCATTGCAGATATTAACCGACAATTTTGCATCGATCCAGACACGTACCGTGAACTATACCTTTTTTTTGAGGAGGGGAAATACTTTGCGTATCCCCCACCCCCTCGGGGGAAGGGGCGGGGGTATGTGGGACTCCCTACCGTGAACTATACCTATCACGCAAAAAAAAAAGACGGGTTGCACTCCAGGAGTGCCGGCAGAAGTGAAAACTTGATTATTAACGTTGTGCATTATTTTTTTTAACCCATTTTTTATGAAAATCGATTTTTAAAAAATCGATTTTTTTAATTAATCGAAACCCTTACAATCGATTAAATTTTTAACCCACTTTTTATGAAAATCGATTTTTAAAATCGATTTTTTTAATTAATCGAAACCCTTACTATTTTTTAAACACATTAATTATGAAAATCGATTTTTAAAAAATCGATTTTTTTAATTAATCGAAACCCTTACAATCGATTAAATTTTTAACCCATTTTTTATGAAAATCGATTTTTAAAAAATAGATTTTTTTAATTAATCGAAACCCTTACAATCGATTAAATTTTTAACCCATTTTTTATGAAAATCGATTTTTAAAAAATAGATTTTTTTAATTAATCGAAACCCTTACAATCGATTAAAAAATATCGACAATCGAAAAAAAACAATCGATTGTTCGATTAATCGATTTCGATGTTACAACACTACTCTCCAACCGTCTTACGGTTTTTCGATCAGCACGAGAATCTGACGCGAGTTTCACAGTTTTTATCCATCCCACAAAAGTGCTCAACGCCGCTAAAGAAGTTTTCACTTCAAAAAAAACTGAAAGAAATGGAAACGACAAAATATCGATAGTCGATAAAAATATTCGTCTAACATCACGTCCTACAAGGTGGGATATTTACCGAGTGATCCTTAAGGTTAATGTGGGAATAACTAGAGATAAGCGGTATCTATCTCGGACTCCATTATCTGTAAACGAAGTAGTTAACTGCGACGTTTATAGGAGCAGAATAGCTCGTCTTTTAGCCTAACTCATAACTGTATAAATACTTAATAATTCATTAAATATGTTTAGCGTTTATGATACCTAGTATTTAATGAGTTGTGCTAACAAAATACTACCTATCTTCTTATAGCACCGAAAGTTTTTCGTGACGCTAAAAAACATGTTTTTACGAAAATTATGTGCAAACAACATAAAATTTTGCAATTCGCATCTGGAGACTTGGTAATGTTAGTATCCAGCTATTAGACGAAAACGTTTCGAGTATGGACATTGCCAATATGCGCATTCGAGCAATTTTCATAATTGCTAATTATTTCGGCATCTAAAATTGCTTTGCATTCCGAAAAGGTTAAATCCATTGCACGTTGATTAAGATGCGAGGATCTCGACACATCGAACTTATAAATTACGTGTAATTGTTCGTACATCTGATAACGAGGTAAATTGCAGACGCCAAACTACTGTCAGATCCGTGATAACGCGCAAATTATCACGACTTTTTGTTTCAGATGAGAATCTGTGTAATTAGGGAAATACCAGTCAAGAATATTCCGTCATTGTGTAATAAATAAATATGGAAAAATAGGTTAATACTAAGATTACTAACCCATTAAACTAATAATTAAACTATTTCTTAATCACGTCATTAAAAGTAGCATGAAGATTTCAGATAAGACATAATATTTTATTTATATATTTAGTAATTTTGAATAATTTATATAATACTCGTAATAGTAGTTATTTTCTATGAAAAAGTATCGATAAGTTTGTCGATAACGAATCGAATTGGCATCACTCGGTTCACAAACCAGTTCTGTCGGTTTGTTTATGTACGATTTTGCACAGCTGTATGCCAGTATGTACGTCTTTGTGATTAAGTACTTATGGTCTAAAAGAAAAGTCAAAATACATATAAAATAATAATAAGTAAATACATAATAAGGTATTTACACCAAGAAAAAATAATAGCAACCAAATCCAAGTGTATGGATTAGTTTAGCTTTTTTTCTCAATTAAGATTTCAAAATACTTCTTATTATATTTGAGAACATCCAAGTTATAAAATATTAGAGCTCTTATAGTATTAAAATTACATAAAGTACATGAGTTAAAATTACTTTAAAAAAATATGCGATAAGTCGAAAAGACACTAGAGGCTACAGAAATGTCAAAAACGCTGATTCATCATCAGCTGTTCATAAAATGACTATTGGCAGCACTGCATTAAGGCGACGCCTTGATAATTTGGCTGTAGCGATGCCGATTTTTCTCAGCAATGACTAAAGCTAAGAAATTGAAGTTCATTGTCAGTATTCATCATGTCTTTGTCTTTGAATTGCCCATAGCATAACACGATTGGACAACTTTTATAGCACAGAATAATCAATCGAAAAGACCTCTGTAAAAAAAGGGATTCCTATTTTTCCAACAGAGGAGAGTGATTTAAGGTTCCAAAATTTGTACATAAATTGGTTCAAGCATGCACTTTAATTTGTGCATAGCTTATATGAAATGTATTTATGGTTTTTAAATTATGCGACAAAAACCATTTTGTCGCTTACGCCCTTTCCATTTTTTGCTGTTCCATTGCTTGTTTTCTATGAGAGGCCGGCCCGGCCTCTCATAGAAAACAAGCAATCTAAAACACATCCAACACGGTTTCTTACTTTAACGCTGCGTCACCTTAAGTTGTGATAATAAATTTATGTTGAAAAATCAAGGCCATATTATGTCAGGTGAATAAGAAAACACGTTCGGCTAGTAAAAAACATAACAGCGTTCTCAGAACTATTTGCACGGAGATATCTTCAAATGGTACCTTTGGTTAGTTTTCCTCTTATACATCTCATATTATCATTTATCGTAAACAAAATTGTTCCACGTAAGTATGATATAATTTTAGAGTTTAGAAATTAGTTCAAACTTCAAAGTTTAAAATATCCTCGATTTCGGACCTTGTGTGACGAACTCTTATTCCGACATGACAAGAGTCTCATTACTATTAGATTTATTATTATTATAATAATTACCTACTATATAAACTTCACCAGACTGATTGTTATTATTTGAGTAATATAATATTTAGGTTGTATAGTATATTGTAGGTCCTATATAAATTATAATGATAACCCGTGCCTACAATTTGCCCT
The DNA here is from genome assembly GCA_963422495.1 of Polyommatus iphigenia. Lineage (NCBI taxonomy): Eukaryota > Metazoa > Arthropoda > Insecta > Lepidoptera > Lycaenidae > Polyommatus > Polyommatus iphigenia. The sequence continues at coordinate 3,759,823 of OY730187.1, forward strand.
CATATCTCATATAGTTCTTGCGATTGTAGACAGTTTTTATTCTTATGTTAAAAATAAATATGCTCGTACATTATAATATATCTTAAATATAAGAAGAATAAAAAAATAATTTGTATTATAAATTATAATTAATAAGAAATGACACTGATTTAAAGGGGCAGTTGTAAATAGCAGTTTTGGTGGGTAAAAAAAATATAAATGGCACGTTTAATAACTAGTTTAGCAGTTAAAACTAAGCAGTAAAGTAAACAAAAATGAGTAGTAAAAAAAAACGGTTGTCTGTAAAGTCGGTTTACTGACGATAGTTGAACGTGACAACGTGCCTCTTTGTCGCTCGTTCCGCGCTCTCGCTTGCACTTCAAGCCTTAAATGGAACGCCTCAGAGCGAGGTAACGCCGCATGAGTCATGTTTTTTTGGTGCGTGCAGCCGGCTCCATCGAATTATAAGACGTTGTCACGTCAAAACTCATTTCCCCGACTGTACATTTCTGCTAAACAACTCATTTCCCCGACTGTACATTTCTGCTTAGCACAATTTTCCCCGACTGTACATTTCTGCTAAACAACTAATTTCCCCAACTGTACATTTCTGCTTAGCACAATTTTCCCCGACTGTACATTTCTGCTAAACAACTCATTTCCCCGACTGTACATTTCTGCTAAACAACTCATTTCTCCGACTGTACATTTCTGCTAAACAACTCATTTCCCCGACTGTACATTTCTGCTTAGCACAATTTTCCCCGACTGTACATTTCTGCTAAACAACTCATTTCCCCGACTGTACATTTCTGTTAAACAACTCATTTCCCCGGCTGTACATTTCTGCTTAGCACAATTTTCCCCGAATGTACATTTCTGCTAAACAACTCATTTCCCCGACTGTACATTTCTGCTTAGCACAATTTTCCCCGACTGTACATTTCTGCTAAACAACTCATTTCCCCGACTGTACATTTCTGCTTAGCACAATTTTCCCCGACTGTACGGTGCTCTGTGCGGTGTACTAACGATAGTTGAACGTGACAACGTCATAGCCTTAAATGGAACGCCTCAGAGCGAGGTAACGCCGCATATTGCGTCATGTTTTTTCGTGCGCGCAGGCCCCATCGAATTATAAGACGTTCTCACGTCAAAAATAATTAAATGGATCATTGAAAACATTACTGAACTGTAAAATAATTAAATGAGCGGTAAAAATTAATCAATGAGCGGTTACGTGTGGGCAGTAACAAATCGGAATTTGTCAGTAAGATATAAGCAGTTCTTTAAACAACGAGGTGGTAAAATAAAATAAAATCGGCCAAGTGGGAGTCAAACTCGCCCATGGATCATGGAGGATTCCGTACCGTTATAAAGCGAAAGTATGACGGTCGCCGGCTGCTGCCGCAGCACGCTCGCTGCGCTCGCTCGGCTCCCTCTATGTTGTGGTCTAAGTTCTAACCTAACCTAACCCACTTTTGGACTTTCTGGGTTGTGTTTGTTTTTGTTTTGGCGGGGGGCTGCGCCCCCCATGCCCCCCTTTGGGGGGGCTGCCCGCTTCGGTATCAGTGGTTCAGTAGGCCTTCTGTTAAGTCTTTTCATTAATAATGAAATGAAATAAAAATGAAATGTACTATCAGAGAAGTTGATTCCTATGCAGATCTCCCCTAAGAAGTTTGGTTAATACGTCAAACCCAGCCGACAGATCACAATTAACATTGAATTGACATATTCGACCAAATAACGTTGGTCTATCAATTGCATAGGAATCAATTTCCTCGATGGTACATATAAATATTTATTCACACACAATAATTATACAATTCTACTTGAAAAAACACTCTCTCTTCCACCGCTCGCTATGATCTGCCGTGGATCTGCCGAACTATTTATATCGAACCGCTCATTCATTTATAGAACCGCTCATTCCATCATTTTTACCGCTCATTCAGTAATATTGGACTGCTCAATTATTTTTTATGACTGTCCATGTTTTACTGTCGCAATAATTAATCAACCGCCATAAAATTAAATAACTGCTCAATATTTTTTTCAACTGATCATAATAACATCTCAAATATTTAAATAACTGCTCAAAAAATTGTTTCCATAAGAAATTCGTCGTCCCTTTTAACTTATTTCAAAAACGTCGCGCGTTGAAGTCTTTTATATAGAACGTAATTTTAAATCAATGCTTTTTATACGCAATTTTTTTATAAGTACTAAATATTTAAAAAATATTTTTGAATTTTCTTAAGGGAATACATTTAAGAGCAATTTATAAGCTTAAAAAATAATATTATAATCTATAACTTATTGAGCAACAATAAAAGATACGAGTATAGAGGAATTTCAATGTCAATATGTATTATGAAATGCAATGCAAGTCTAGATTTTAAATGTCGTGAACTTTGTGTCTATGTTTAGTTGTCTATGACTCAGCACGCTCCCTTCACCGAGTGCTAAACGAAAGTGTACCCTATCCCAAACGTGGAGATTTCAAAATTGAATGATTCGTACCAACTATTTATACCTGGGGGCTGGGACAGATATGCTGGAATTTCAGGCAAGTGTCTGAACTCTCATTTTATTTCGGGCAAGCGAGATGGCAATGTTACATTCTTAAAAGTAGCCTAAGTAAATCATTTTTTAAGATTTCATTCATATATACATATTAATTATTAGTAACTAGCTGTGCCCGGCGGTGCCCCGCAGCGCTACCCGCGTTTATTAGGGAAAAAAATTGTGCTATTTTCCCGCACTAAGAAGTAGCATTTGTGTTAATCCTGGGTAATGGGTTATGGGTATTAACTAATTTCCCAGACCCCAGCCTCAGCAGACGTGAAGACATTAATTATTTATTCTCATAAGATATAGAGACACAAACTTTAATAAGCGGATTCTTGGAAATCTATTGTTATTCTATTGTTGTCGCGATCACCGGTGCTCTTATGGGGCTTGAAGGATTAAAACATTAATTTATTCTCATAAGAATTTTACATAAATTAAATTTATAATATTAGTGTGATTCAAAATTAAATCACAATACAAAGCATATTAAATTAAATATCATCTTTATAGATCGATTGTAGTCACTAGTCGATTTAAACTAATCAAACTATTGAAACCGCAAGAATCTTGCGAAATCACTGTATAAGTGTTTAGAAACAATTCCTAAGTCTAAAATTAGTCGATGCGAGAAAAACGATCACAAGAAACAATAAAAGTGAAAGCCATAGAATTACAGGCTAATAAAACAGTAGCGACAAGCGAGTATAATGTCTACGGTAGATTGTTGTTTTTTTAGAGATGGAAAAAAATTGCAAAAACCACAATAAACAGACCTGTATAAGGATGTTTTGGCAATTGGATGAAATTTCGTTTCATCACACAGCGTGTCACTAGAAATGACGCCAGTGATCATTCATGATTTGTCTACGTGCAAAATGATAGGAAGAGTGAATACGATATTATAGGAAAGCTCAAAGCACCTATGCCTCCCTAAAGGTGTTAAGTAACATCCAGCATCCTTATAGGATTGTATTCAAACTCAAACTGAGTAAGTACTTAATTTTTAATATGAAAGGCTTTGTCTGCTCCGGTTTCCTATTAACGGTAAGGTAGCCTACACAATACCCATCAATCAATAAAAAGAAGAGAGAAGAGATTGTTAAAGTTAATTTAATGCTTATAATCGTTTGTTAGCAGCTGCAATAAATATTTAGCTGCCGATCTTACGGCACAACTAACCAAAGACCTAAAGAGCATCAGGAAAGCGCTAGACCGATCATCCCAAAGAAAAACAGAATTAACCTTCATGCCAGCTACTAGCACGCGAAGCCACGGATATAAGCTAGTTACGCGCGAGGCCAGTCCTATAGATATAGAATTTGGGTCAATTTATCCAATCATGTGATCAAAGACGCGGTCCCTGGTACCGTGTGTACGGTCTTGCGGCCCTCTCTCGTTTAAAAATAGAACTGGAAAAGCAATATGTCGCATTCTCCCGCCATTACTAAGTCACTATTTTTTTACGGTACGTTATCTAAGCAAAAGAACAAGCATCACTACGCAATTTTTGAAAAGTTGACGTTTAAGTCGTAGTTACTAAAAATTTGTAGAGCCAGCGAAAGTGACTCAGGACGTAGGTTGGATGTAAGACCTACACACTTACACAGGCCTAAAAACAGAAGAAAAAAACTTTCAATTATGTACTTATTAAAGTTATAAGTTATAACTTATATCAACACTACATTATTTTTGGATTTTGATCTTAATGTTCCTATTTTAAGTCTTTGTAAAAATAAAAGAGCCCATATTAAAAATCTACCAGAAAAAGCCATCCTTACCATTTCACGACATTTTTCTGACAATGATTATGTAACGTGATAATGAGAACAATATGCGTACTTAATACTTAAAGATCTTTTACTTTAATGTTTTAAAAACTTGCAATATTTAATACTATCCTCAAATTACATAATGTTTGAAGGCAACTGCGCACGTTACTGTTGCAACGAGATATTTATAGTATTACCAGACTTAACTAAAATCATTATAATTTTATCTCGTCTAATGCAATTGTAATTCGAAATTGGAACAACCTCGAGTCTACTGATATTTAATTAGAACAAAGGTCAAAAAACTAGATTTTATGTTTCTGACACTTGGCTCGTGTAAATTATATTAATCCTTCGATCGTGGATTCTTGGAAATCTATTGTTATTCTATTGTGTCTCGCTCATCGGTGAGCTTATGGGGCTTGATGGGTTAAAGAAGCATCATATTATTTACTACATACCTTGCTAATACCCGCTTTGTTTAGGGAGTGAAATTAAAAGTACCTCGTCATTATGTTCTACCTTAGTTTAAAAGTTAACTAGTGTAATGAATTTCGAATATTTAAAATAATTATTTAATGTTAATTTGGAGAAGTGTGATTTTATTGTTATTCAAGATTATTTATGATAAATCAAATTATTTTATATTTACATTTTATGACTAATCAATATTATTTATTGCATGACTTATTAGGAAGTCAAATTAATTTTAAGCTTACATTTTTTATATTGTTAGTAAATTATTATTGTTATGCTTTAAAATTAATGTTAAGGCTTCTATAATTATATTTTTATTTGTAATGAATTATTTAACTAAGGAGAATACCAATTCATTATTCAATTAAAATTTGTGGGTGTATTTCCGGTCTGATGTAGCCGGAACTGTGTTTAATAAAATATATTTTTAAAATATTATTTCCGGTGAAAGATCAATAAATAGTCGATTCTTGATTTGGAAGGGGCATTCTTCTTAGAGCAGCCATAGAGTGAACACCACTGTAGAACTGTCACTGTGAATTATAAGTGTAGTTTTAAATAACTATAAATAGAGTATTGTGAATAGATTGGAAGTGAGAAATTAAAAGGTGATTTATTATTACTGAAGTGTTTGATTTTATCACATTTCAGAAGTGGGATAAGGGCCCAAGTTAAGGTATGTATCCTTATAATGAATTTTGAAATAAATGGCTTATTGATTTTATAATGAAAAGTTTGAAGTTTTAATAAAGAATTAGATAAAGAAATAATTTTAGCAAAATGTTAGTGAGTCAAGTGAGCTTTAGCAATTTACTAGATCTAAGGCTATGTGTGCCTACCAAGCCAAGTGTGCTTGTTGATAAAGGTTATGTGTGCCTACAAAGCCAAGTGTGCTTATTGAGTGGTTATGTATGCCAATCAAGCCAAGTGTGCTTGTTATAGAAGGTCATGTGTACCTATTGAGCCAGGTGTGCTCCAGCCTTGAGTGTATTAAGCCAAGTGTGCTCTAGTTAACGGTGATATCTAGTGAATAAAAGTTTTATGATGATTATTTAAAATTTTTATTTTTTTTTTATTTTTCTCTTTTAAATTTGAGGGTATGAACTCCGACGGAGCAATGACACCGGAGGAAGAACCTCCAAGGCGTAATCAGAATCTTTTGCCAAAGACCAGTAAGGTCAAGCGATCTAAGAAAAAGTCAAAAAGGCGACGCAGTCGATCGCGCAGTCTGTCATTGTCCAGTGATGAAGGTTCTACTACCAGGCGACGACGTAAAAGGGCAAGACGTAGAGAAGCTGGCAGTTGGTCCACGAAAGAGGTACTGGATCTTTTTAACTCTCTTCAAGAAAACAAAAGTAGGTCGCAAAATCTTAGCAATAACCATTATAATAATGTTATACCGGAATTCGATCCAGCTAGCAAAACTCAGAATATAGATAGCTGGATAAGAAAAGTCAATGAGTGTTCTGTCATTTACGAATGGGACGAGAAGCAAACCATACACTTTGCTTTACAAAAACTTTCTGGGTTAGCAAAGAGATGGTTTGAGGCTCTTCCAAGCGTCGTATTTAGTTGGCAAGATTGGCAAACGAAATTGAAAAGGGCATTTCCAAATGAGCAGAACTATGGTCGACTACTTGAAGAAATGTTAGCTCGAACTACTAGGAATAACGAAAATCTACGCGAATACTTTTATGATAAATTAACTTTGTTAAATAGATGTGAAATTAGAGGTAAAAAGGCCGTAGATTGTGTAATTCACGGAATATTAGACAAATCTATAAGAAGTAGTGCCCAGGCATTAACGTGTGATGAACCGGAAGACTTATTGAATTTTCTCAGTTCTCAACGTCCTGTTTTTGATAATAACACTTTGATTAACATTAGAAAACGTGGTGACAACATATTGCCAAATCATATGAATAACGTTGCGTCGTCTTCAACTGATAATTCAATTACTTGTTTTAATTGCCGCTCAAGGGGACACCCTTACTTTAGATGCCCCAAGCCTCTTATAAAATGCATGAAGTGTAAACGAGTAGGACATAATAGCGACAATTGTAAGCTGGAACCCTTGACTTTACGTAACGAATCGAAGCTGTCTGATAGTAACGTTTCGGCGGATCGAAAGACTTTAAATATTTCGACCTTGAATAAAGGTGGTGATAAATTTTATAAAAATGTCAAAGTTAACGATAGGACCTTTGTAGCTTTTATTGACTTTGGCAGCGAGTGCACTTTAATACGCGAGTCTGATGCTAAGAATCTTTGTTTACTAAAAGATTTTAAAAAATTGCCTGTGATCAAAGGATTTGGTAATTCTAACGTTTTACCTTTATTTAAAACTACCGTGGAATTAAAATTAGATGAAATTGAAGCTAATGTGGAGTTGTTGGTGGTCAATGACGAGTTCCTGCAGTCATCAATGCTGATCGGTCAAAATGTTACTGAACTTCCCTGTGTAACTGTTTTTAAAGATAATAGTAGGTTATTATTTTATAAAAGTCCTGAAATTTTTGATAATATTTCGCCAATGCATTGCCTCAAGTTGAATTTAGTTAACAAGTCTAACATTTTAAAGTCGGGTTTTGTTGAAGTCTTGTCGTCAGACCCAACGTTTAGTGGGGATGTGTATGTCGAGGGATACTGCAGTACTGAGCCTAGACGAGAATTCCAAGTGCAGCAAGGTGCTTACCATATCAATGAAGGTAAATGTTCTCTAGGAGTAACTAACTTGTCTAATAAAATCATAGAATTTCCAGAAAAATATATCTTAGCTAGAGCATTTCCTTTTGTCGAAAGGCAGATTACACACACAAATAATATAAATAGTACTAATTCTAAACTAGAGCCCCTACTGATTACTGATATTAAAGTTGGTCCTGATGTGGATAAAGAAAATTTAAATAGGCTTCACTCTCTTTTACTTAGTTATCGGGACTGTTTTGCATTTAATCTTAGTGAAATAGGCTGCATTAATACCACCGAAATGAAAATTGATGTATTAGATGACAGGCCTGTCGTATATAGACCATACAGACTATCATTTTCTGAAAGAAATCAAGTCCGTGAAATTGTTAACGAATTATTAGAGAATGATATTATTTGTGAGTCCAATTCTAATTATGCGAGTCCTATTCTCATGGTTAAGAAGAAAACTGGTGAGCAACGTCTTTGCGTGGATTATAGAGCCCTAAATAATAAAACTAGAAAAGACTGTTTTCCTTTACCCATAATCGATGACCAGCTGACGAATTTAAGTGGTAATAAGTTTTTCACGTCCTTAGATTTAGCTTCTGGGTACTATCAGATACCCATGGCAGAAGAAAGTCGTCCATTAACAGCATTTGTAACGCCTGATGGGCATTATGAATTTAAAAGGATGCCTTTTGGGCTTGCAAATGCTCCAGCTGCGTTCCAACGTGTAATGAATTCTATGCTTGGTGATAAGCGTCATGATACAGCTCTAGCTTATTTGGACGACATTCTTGTGCCATCGGTTACGATAGAGGAAGGATTTGTAAAGCTAGAAGAAGTTCTGAAATTATTACGGTTAAATGGTTTAACTTTAAAATTGTCCAAGTGTTGTTTTCTTGATAGTTCGCTAGATTATTTGGGGTATGAAATTTGTGCTGACGGCATACGTCCGAATAAAAATAAAATTATAGCTGTCAAAGAATTCCCTACACCACAAAACATACATGAAATACGCCAATTTTTGGGTTTAGCAGGGTATTTTAGAAAATTTATTAAAGGATTCGGGGAAATCGCTAGGCCTTTAACTAATTTATTAAAAAAAGACAACTATTTTAAATGGACAAATGACGAAGTTGACGCTTTCAATACATTAAAAGAAAAACTAGTTGATAGACCTATCCTAGCTTTATATAACCCTAAGTTCCAAACCGAGTTACACACGGATGCAAGCTCTTTAGGCATAGGAGGAATGTTAATGCAGTGGCAACCTGGATCCGAAGCTCTTAAACCGGTAGCATATTTCAGTAGACAGACCACACCTGAAGAACGTCATTTACATTCTTATGAATTAGAAACACTCGCAATTGTTTGTTCCTTAAAAAATTTAGAGTCTACTTATTAGGTTTAAAATTTAAGATTGTGACGGACTGTAACGCACTGAGGACCACACTAACTAAGCGCGATCTTGTTCCCCGGATAGCGAGATGGTGGCTTTTAATTAGTGAATTTAATTTTAGTATTGAATATCGACCTGGAGCACGTATGGCTCACGTAGACGCGTTAAGCCGTAATACAAAACAATCATCTGAAGTAGTTGATAATTCGGAGTTAACAGTATATAGCATTGAAACAAGTAATTGGCTTTTAACATTGCAAATGACTGACCCTGATATTGCGCGAATATTTAAGATTCTAAAACCTGAATGTAATGAAGAAAGTAAAGAAATAAAGAAACATTATGTTGTTAAGAATAATAGAGTATACAGAAGAGTAGGCGAAAAACTTTGTTTAGTTGTACCTCGCAGTGCTCGTTGGCAAATATGTGTGTCTAACCACGATGATGCAGGTCATTTGGGCGTTGCTAAAACAACTGAGAGAATTCAGTGTAATTATTGGTTCCCGAAATTAAGAAAGTTCGTTAAGAAGTATGTTAAATCTTGCATCAAATGTGCTTATAATAAAGACGATTCATTACAACGTAAGAGTGGGCAATTGTTTCCGATTGAGAAGATAAGCATTCCTTTTCATACTATCCATATAGACCATTTAGGTCCGTTTGTCAAAAGCAAAAATGGTAATGCTTATATTCTTACTATTGTCGATGGTTTTACTAAATATTTGTTTGTAAGAGGCGTTAGAGATACAAAGACTAAAAGTACGATAAAAGTCTTACTTAACATTTTTTATGACTTTGGAATACCATCTAGAATAGTATCGGATAGAGGTACTTCTTTCACTTCAACAGCTTTTAAAACTTTTTGTGAAACTCACGGGATTAAACATACTCTTAATGCCGTTGCATGTCCCAGAGCCAACGGCCAAGCCGAAAGGTATAACAAAACAATTTTAGAATCGCTAGCAAAATATACCGACGGTGAGGACGAACGGAACTGGGACATGTATTTAGGTAAAGTTCAGTGGGGAATTAATAACGCCATTAATTCTACCACCCAAAAAACTGCGACTGAAGTACTATTTGGAACCAGATTGCGAGACAGCCTAACTAACATGTTGGATATTGATAATGAATCGCGTCTATGCTTTGCAGAAGTAAGAGATGAAGCAAGTACAAATATAGAGTCCAGTCAATTAAAACAGAAAGAATCCTATGATAGAAATAGAGTACCCGCTCCAGTTTATAAGGAAGGGGACTTAATAAAAATAACTAGAACCAATTTTAACAACAAAGGTAACAGCACAAAATTAATGTCAAAATTTATAGGTCCCTTTAGGATAGAAGAAGTTTTAAGTAATGACCGATATAAAGTTGCTGAAATACCCGGCTTTAGTCAGAGAAAGAATAAGTTTGATAGTGTAGTAGCAATTGATCGAATACGACCATGGATTAATGTAAATGCCTTAGATCAAAACGATGATAAAAGAATTTCAAGTGCTAGTAGCAGCTCGTCAGATAATGAAAACAATAAAAGTGGCTGTGAACTATCACATAGTCAATCTGAGTCCAAATAATGACCGAATGTAATGAATTAAAAATAATATAAAATGTTGATCACGTTAATTATAATTAGATAATAATATTGTTAATAATATGTCATAATTTATTACATATTAATATAGAATATTATGTTCAATTATAGTAATGCAATGTTAAATTTATTTTACGTGCGTCAGGAGACAGCACGCAGTAGGACGGCCGAATGTAATGAATTTCGAATATTTAAAATAATTATTTAATGTTAATTTGGAGAAGTGTGATTTTATTGTTATTCAAGATTATTTATGATAAATCAAATTATTTTATATTTACATTTTATGACTAATCAATATTATTTATTGCATGACTTATTAGGAAGTCAAATTAATTTTAAGCTTACATTTTTTATATTGTTAGTAAATTATTATTGTTATGCTTTAAAATTAATGTTAAGGCTTCTATAATTATATTTTTATTTGTAATGAATTATTTAACTAAGGAGAATACCAATTCATTATTCAATTAAAATTTGTGGGTGTATTTCCGGTCTGATGTAGCCGGAACTGTGTTTAATAAAATATATTTTTAAAATATTATTTCCGGTGAAAGATCAATAAATAGTCGATTCTTGATTTGGAAGGGGCATTCTTCTTAGAGCAGCCATAGAGTGAACACCACTGTAGAACTGTCACTGTGAATTATAAGTGTAGTTTTAAATAACTATAAATAGAGTATTGTGAATAGATTGGAAGTGAGAAATTAAAAGGTGATTTATTATTACTGAAGTGTTTGATTTTATCACACTAGTTTGCTCTCAAGTAGTTCAGTGTTATAAGTGGGTGTTCACTGTTCAGTAAACAGTAGCATTCTTGTCACGTACATTGGTATCTGCGATCTACGCAGCAACCTTAGCACCTTTTCCCCAAGGGATACAATAGAAACAAACAGGCGAGGATTATTCGCAAACCATTCGACCAGAGAAACATCAGAACGCTTAAAATTTAGCTCCGGATTAAAAATTAGGTAAGGGCAAAGCACCTATCGAGTAGAGTGGCGAGACAGTGCAAACAATTTGACTGGCCGAGAACACTGTGTCGGCATTCTATTCGGTAGGTGTAACAAGGCCCTAAGGGTGAAGCCAAACGTAATTTGTGAGTTGTAAGTCGCAGAATTTCGGCTGGCAGTAATTCTGCTGCAACAGCTGCATTTAGTTTCTTAGAAATGTTTGATTCACACGAGCGTAATTTTGTGAGTCATGATTTGTATGAAAAGATATTTACGCGACCGAAATTCTGCGACTCCTCACTACTTTCACACATTACGCTCCTTCACCTTAAGGGTTGAAAATCGAACGCACGGCAGAATATTCGAACTTTAGTTCTGGTATCTGAGCCTTTATTTATGGAAAACTTCAGCGATATATGAAACAGCGTTGTCGATTGGTTACTATTTTGACATTGACCAACCTAAGTGCTAGAGAATATAATATAAACTTCAGCCAAAAATCTTTAGCAACCGGACATTACATTATTATGGTTCTCCAACCATTAGGTCTAATGTCTAGATGAATCATCATCAGGGATGTTACGAAGCTTCGACTTCGGTTCCGATAAGTCGGAACCTCCGGTTAATATTACACCTTCGGTTCCGACTTCGCCTCCGATGCTTTCAAATCGGAGGTTAATCGGAGGTCGAAGCAGAACAAAGCGGCGCGCGGCGGCCCGCGTCCGCGGTTATTTAAACAGGTTCATACTATATATATACATGTATATTATACAGTATATTATACAGTATATTATTATGTCACGCGAGGAACCCTCCCGACCCCCGCTATGTTTACTTTCGTCTATTTTTTTTTCACTTGTTAATTCGTGACTTAATCATGTTTTATTGGTCCTTAAAAATAGACCTCTCTCCTGCCACCACTTCTGACTCTACCTCCGACTTCGGTTCCGACTCCGGTTCCGATTCCGATAAGTCAAATTTGAAAACTCCGACTCCGACTTCGGTTCCGATATAGTTACCTCCGTTACATCCCTGATCATCATCTAGCACAGCGTTTTAATTATAGTTCTGAAGTTCTGCGATCACAGAAAATTGAGGATAAACTCCCAAGACTTACCGCCGTACTCAGAGACATTTAATTATGATTAACCTTCAATTCAATGAAGAGTCTGACAGATAATGCAATGGGGAGTCAAAATTTTGAATTAATTCCATATAAGTAATTAATGTACCACTCTGAGTGCGGTAAGTCCTTAGACTAGATCTATTAAGTGCGATTAGTGTCGTATCGCAAAGTCTCGACTAATCTTTATAATTATTTTTTTCCGCGTTCGTATGATATAACCGCGATGATCTGTGGGAACTGTGTTGCCATATAACCGCAAATCCGTCTCGTTCTCGTTTATTTGTGCTGCCAGCAATTAACTGTTTACTCCCACGACCCACACAATATTCAATTACCCGAACTTACTTTACTATCTGTCGACTATATTTTACCGACGTTTAATGAATTCGCCTATTGGAAATTTCCAATGGGCGAATTTATACAATTTCGGTAAAATATAGTTATAATAATGTAAAAAAATTACATAACTCTTCTTCGTTAGTAGTGCATTTCTCCGGCGCGTGCAGCCGATTCCCAGCGTGATATCCGTTTATCGTGAACTATTAACAGTGTATTTCTCCACGTTTCTAGCTGCATAAATGGCAAAACCTCATTTGTTCTGCCCGCCGCGGACGTTAAAGTAATATTAAACAAGCTCTCTAGGATTGTTTATAGTAGATCTGGGTTATATTCGAGATTAAATTTTACGAGCACTATGTTTTCAGTACCTGCCGACTACACAATAGACTGTTTCTTAGCAAAACCGCGTAAGTACTATACAGCCTATCGCCTATAGGGAGCCTAGATCAAGTGCATAGACAAAAAAATTAGGAACTATAGAGAATGTCTGTCTAGCAGTTTTTATCTTATTATCTACGTGGTTGGTTTATAATGTTTACCTATATTACAAGAGTAGAATAGTACTTTTCCTCTTTGTACAATTGTAGTTTCGCTTGGTCCCGTAAGGTTTACAACTAGGTCACAACTTCACAAGTTGATTTTAGTAAATTGACGTTGGTTTTTTACTTTAGACTATACACATTGGACGTGATGGATAACCACGAGCTACCATGATTGCGAAGCTGTATAATATAATACAATCGACTGCGATCGTGGACAATCATAAATGAGCATGCCACACGTTCGTAATTGCTTGTATAATATAATTGGTTCATCATCCGCCAACGTGGAGAATTAGGATTGTGACTCGCAAACAAAAAAATATTTTGAGGCTAATTAACAAATACTGAAAATAAACACTAGCATAATGGACAATGACAAAATGACGCTTGCACAAAATGGCAGACCATTTAAGGTTAAAAGTGAAAGAGCCGCCTTCTATTGTTCTTGCAATCTTAATTCTTAACCCCTCGTTTGAGATCAAAATGTGGAATTTATAGTTAGAACATATTTTTGACCCATTTCAATACCCTTTATTAAACACCTTTAACTTAGGTGACGACTGACGTTGCTACTATATAGTATATGGCAATAAACACAAAATAATAGTCTTGAATTTAAAATAATTACGTCACAAACATAAGTCATACAGTTAAGAAAATACGAGTTCAGTGGAACACATTAACATAATACTTATAATTACATAAAACAACCTCTTTTGTTTCGAAAATGCAAGAAAAAAACTTTTATGTTATTTGCATTATTAATTATTATTCTTCTCCTATCAGACACCTGTAAATCCTTTAGAGGTCACTCAGTTTGTGTCAATTATAACAATTATAATGTGCGTTTGAACAATAATGACCTAACATTGCTTAGCGCGGCGTCGCTAAGTGATAGTCAGCAGAAAATTAAGGTCACAACACACGCGAATCTTGACAAAATCTTTACAGCTCTTTGTTTACAAATTATTGTTTGAAGGTAACATAATAAAAGAAATATACAGTAGACCGGCAAACTGGCCCACACGAATTGGGTGAACGCACACATTTGTGATTTGCGTGATTTCAGATGACTTGCAGTCGCAAAAAATAGAGCATCACGTCGCTCGTGATCCTTGTCTCTTTTAGGGAGTTTGATTTCAAGGACTGCTGCTGCTGAGCTGGTAAGGCTGAGTTAAAGTACTGTTTGGTTTATACTGTGTTATTATTATGTGTAGTCTTTTCCTTTCTTCTCTTTAGGTCAATTGTTTATTCTACGGTCCATTGTCCGGCACACGTCGTATGTACTCAATTTGAGTAGTGGTTAGGATCTTTACGATTTGCGAAACAATATTGAATAGATAATTCTGTTAATTTGTCTGTTATTTCCACAGTTAAAATGGTTTTGAATTCTATTTAAAAGCTAAGAACTTTGTCGCGGTTACGTAGTAACAAAGCACTTGTTACTGTTGCGGTATATTTTGAGGTCTTGTAAAACCAGACTTTTTTCGGGTAAGTACCTATTTTAGAATATGGGGGACTCACAGTCACAGCTGTAGATTCATGCATCCCTTCTAAGGTCTATTTAGTTTTAAACGCCAATAATAAGATGAATCATTAGCATATAATTTATTGTTTAGGCAGCTTCATCTAACCATCGCATTTAAGTACAAGCAAGCATAACGTCGATAAGCTGTATCAATTGCAGTGTGTTTGCTATTAAGTCTTTCCTAACCACCAGCAGATACCAGACATGCCACCAGCTTGAAATACAAGCTAAATCTTTCATCACTGCCATCGATTTTTTTCTTAAAGTTAAGTTTATTAACCTTTAGTCTGGACTCTGGTACCTTTACAGCTGCCATATACCCATGTAACTGCCTCTTACTAACTGTGAACACTAAAGAGCGCTTGCGACATACTAACTAGTAACCGTGTCTAGGTCGCCTAAGCACGCTACAATACACCTGACGGTTAGCATTATTTGCCTAATTACTGACCAGCTATGTGAACAAGTGGGAACTGTTTACTGTTCTTGAATATATACTACACAGGGTGTACCAAAGTCCAAAACTAAGTGATAATTACTTTAGGTTGTGTACGTGTTCCTTGTAGAGTTCACTGTGAAAGTAGAAGCGCTGAAAGACCATTTATTTACTTTTGTATGGGGAAACTAGTGACGCCGGGGCGGTTGCCCATACAAAAGTGAAAAAAATTTGGTCTTTCAGCGCTGCTATTTTCACAGTGAACTCTCTACAAGGGATACGTACACACCCTAAAGTATTATCACTTAGTTTTGTTGCACCGTGTATATTATAGTGAGTGTGACAACTGGCAAAGTGCGCCTACCCGTTGCGATTGAAAATCTCCAATCAGAAATATGTAAAATAGTTATATGGTATGGGCATGGCGCACTTGCCGGGTAGGCGCACTTTGCCGCACTCACACGATTTTATTTTGATCTAATAGGACATATTACTGCAATTTTTGCGCTATAGCACCAGCATAAATAAAAAGTTTTGTTCGTCGTTTGACATATTTTCTGTCAATATTCTGATATGACGTGTGCAACATGTCGGATTTTGGTCGGATTGTTTACTGTATGTGCTAGTGGCGCCCTCTGCTCTGCGTAATATTCCCTATAGACAAAGTTTTAATCTATTATTTAAATTTTAACACAAGTTAATTGCCAATTACAAGCTACATTCACCAGAGACCAGATTAAAGAGAAGACCTACCTCGACCGTATTAAATGTCCAAGAAGCAATTTCCGAGTTGGTGACATAATTTTTTACTGGGGGCTTATATTTTTAAAACCACTTACGATTTATTTTATAGTGCCCTAGTGTGTGCAAAAAGCTTCATTTGTATCGCAGTTAAAAAAGCTACTGACGAAGGACAAGACCGTCGTAATAGCGCATAAAAAATTTAGCAGCTCACAAAATGTCAGACGAAATCTTGATTTCTGTTACTTCGTCACTTACAGACCTACAAGCATTGCCTACAAGTACATTTTGGGGCGTGGTCCGTGGATGACATTGTCATGGGGGCGTTAATCTAGAAATCGACTGTTATGCGGGCTCTACACTCGCGGCGCGAATTGCGGCCCCGATTCACGGATGCTACGCGCCGTGAACACGATGCGTACAAATACGAAGCCGCGAAGCGCAAACACGAAGCTGCGAAACCCTCCACACTCGTGGTTTGCGGCCTTCGCGGGCTTTCGCGCCGCGAGTGTAGAGCTCGCATTACTGACAACTAAACCAGTAACAATAGTTATTACTGCAATGTTTTCACGCTAGAGGCAGAATCACATTGACTTTGACAACGTTTCTGTGAATATTCTGCAGAATATGACGTAAGCAACATGTCGGATTATGGTTGGATTATTTGCTGTATCTGCTAGTAGCGAACTCTGATCCGACCTTTGCGTAATATTCCCTATTCAAAACTGGGTTACTTGCAATGTTAAACAGCTCTTAATCCTTCGATCGCGGATTCTTGGAAATCTATTGTTATTCTATTGTTGTCGCGGTCACCGGTGTCCTTATGCGGCTTGATGGGTTAATTGTCATTTTACAAGATGGCGGTAATTCATGAAAAGCAAACTTGTAATGATATGTCAATTTTATGTGCAACATGGACTCGCATTTGACGATTCGCTACTTATAAGGTTCCGGATGCTAAACTGATGTAACCGACTAACCAGCGTTTTGCAGCCGTGAGCCGCATAGTCGCAAGTCTATCGTGCCCTACATAGCCCTAAGCAGAAAGAAAGTAGTATTTATGACTTTTATACTTTCTACAAACGGTCTTACGCAGGTATATTTATAATTAATCTTACTTACATAGGCTTTTTAGTTTAATCGCTTATTAGTTATTATATAATATTATATTATTATTCCAATTTCCAAGTCACGTTTAAACTTACGTGGCAGCTTTATTTGATTGTGATGTTTACCTGAAACAGAAAATAATCCACAATTAATACTTTGTAAAAAAGGTTTCAAATAAATTAAGATGTCTTGAAGTTATTTAAATTATTTCACTATGAAAATAAAAAATGAATGATGACTTTTATTTTAAATTTTTATACCCTTAAAAAATAACATCGAGAACTTAAGAAAGTTCTAGATACAATGCAAGAAGAACTCGCTTATCCGATGTGATTGTATCTTGACTTAAGCAATAATTATATATTGTAATAAATATACTCAAGTTAAGTAAACTTTAAATTCGTACATCCGCTAAACGGCGCATTACTGAATATCTAGACATATCATTTCCTTTGCAGCTTGCTATAGTTTTTGTTGTTGAAAATTGTTAATCGTGAGTTACATCACTTTGGGTTCGCACTATCATAATGGTTGCTAGGTCAGTATTTCATCATCGTCATTGTTTTAAAACTGTTTTGGCGGCTATTTATGGGAGACAAAAGGTTTCTGGTTTTTCTGAAAACTAGAAACCACAGGTTGTGTTTTCACCGAACCAATAAAAAAATTGCCCTCTCTGTATTTACTCTATGCAAACGTACAGACATATAAAAATTAGTTCATCGCATGGGAACTGCACATCCCTCCTCCTTTTCCACATTCATTCCAACTCCTTTTTTTTATTTTATTAAATAAGGGGGCAAACGATCAAACGGGTCACCTGATGGTAAGCAACTACCGTCGCCCATGGACACTCGCAACATCAGAAGAGCTGCAGGTGCGTTGCCGGCCTTTTAAAAGGGAATACGCTCTTTTCTTGAAGGTTTGCAGGTCGTATAGGTCCGGAAATACTGCTGGTGACAGTTCGTTCCAGAGTTTTACAGTGCGCGGCAGAAAGTTACGCGAAAAACGCACTGTGGAAGACTGCCAGACATTAAGGTGATGAGGATGGTATGTTTTTCGCGTGGGACGATGGCGAAAAGTTGCAGGTGGTATGATTCCGAACAATTCCTCAGAGCACTCCCCGTGATACAACCGATAGAGGATGCAGAGCGAAGCTACATCTCGGCGTAATTCCCAGGGGTCCAAGCTGTTTGAAACACTATGGCAATCAACAATTCGAGCGGCCCTTCATTGGATACGATCCAGAGGGAGCAGTTGGTATTTTGGCGCCCCTGCCCAGAGATGAGAACAATATTCCATATGAGGCCGAACCTGCGCCTTGTAGAGTTGTAGGCGTTAGTCCGGACTGAAGTACTGTCTCGCTCTGTTAAGAACACCAAGCTTTCTCCTTTCCTCGGATTCAAAGTATATTCATCCAAATAGGTTTAGCGGTTTGAGCGAGAAGCGATAAAAGGCAGTCACAATGTTAGCTATTAAGTAATGTATGTTTAAGTATAGAAGTGTAGCTATAGACTAGCGTTAAGGGCCTTCCCTACGGAGATTCCGTAATTTACCGTATTTAAAGCCTTATAAACTCATAATTTGAAAGCTACAAAGTTATAATAAAAATACAGCAATAATCTTCAGTATAATATCAACATTCCATTCCCCGTTTTAAATTTTCTATTTTTGTTTTATACTCATGATATCAGCTTCCAAAGTAAAACCAATTTATTAAAATTCAAGCATACATTCAGCATCTCCTTAGTATTTACAAATTACTTTTATTTGAAACACATTCCAATAGATCGACAATATCATAAACTACATATTCCCCGTTTTAATTTTTTTAGGACAGTTTTGAACTAAGATTTAATAAGTAAAAAAATAGAGTTTTGGTGCGATCTCGGCAACGCGGCAAATGTATGGTCAAGGTCGTTTACTCGGGGGACGGCCTTAAGTATGTTCCTCATACGTGGGTGACACAGCCGACACTGGCTCTTTGTCTGTATGTCGGTCCGTGTGAATATATGTAACGCGGAAGATATACCCGGAATAAAACAGCCTGCATTATTTTATCGACGTTTATATGATAACAATATTATATTATATTTATATAATGAATGATATGTTAACTGCTGCTTATAAAAAATATTAATATGCCATTGTTAGTTATTTAAATAACGTTTGAGGACGACGTGAGTGGATGAATTATTGGTAACTAACATTTTACAACTCTTGATATTTTCACAAAGGCCTTAATTTATTATTAAATGTCTACTTCCATAATAAATAATAATATTAAAATAAAATAAAAATTTAAGGGGGGCTCCCATACAAAAAACATAATTTTTGACCTATTTTTGCTCTATAACAGTACGGAACCCTTTGTACGCGAGTCCGACTCGCACTTGGCCGATTATTTTCTTATAATTTCCTTGTAAGTTACCTACTTCATTCAGCTTAGATAATTATATCATCCACATTTTTTATGACTTTAAAACATTTTTCCGGTCCTAGGGTCTCCATTTATATGCAAAAGACAAACATTTTCAAATTGTTACTTACCCACGTCTTCATCCACTCATGTCTTCATTTATCTTGTATAACAGTAGATAGGTAGTAGGAAAACAATTTTGAAATTGTTTAACAAGACTCGAAATTAACGTAGAGCGGTTAAAATACAGTTGTTTTTAATTTATGCTTAAAAACAGTTAAGTACAAGTGATTTTTAGAAGATCCCAATTCTACTATTATCATATTGTTATTGAAACATTTCTGCAGCATCGTTCTTTGTCTGATTCAGCTCGTTTTCTAACAAACAGCAAAATTATATTCTCATGTTTATTCAATGATTCAATACTTATGTTTCAAACTCTTTATTATTTTACATTACATACAAAATGCTGTTAATATTTCATAATCATGCATTTAAGACTTTTGTGTTTCTTGAAGATTGATTTTAGCCTGCCATCTTTTCAGTGCGTCAACGGCATCTGCCTTCATTTTCCCCGACCGATGTATTCTCTACAATTGTATCACTAGAATCAATCTCCCGGAAATCAAAACATTTACCATTACATTTTTCATTTTGTAAACACGAAATATTTATTGATACTTGGTACTACTAATTTAATTATATTCTGTGTTGATACCGAGATAGTTAAATATATTTAAAATAAGGTTTAACGTAAATTATTATATAAACTAAACATAAAGCAAAGAGAAAACATGAGATGTCAAACCATCAAATTAGATATTTTGAGCAACCAAAACGGATTGGTCAAAATAGCAAAATTTAGTACTTAGACGTTTGTTTCACGTTTAAGTATCAATAAATCGTTTGCTGTCATGAAAAAAGTAAATATATATGTTTTAAAGGACACATTATAAAACCGTATGTAAATATGGAAAATTCTGCTATGTAATATAAGAGAAATAATTGATCCATAGGCAGATGGCGGACCTACCGCGTAGTTTGTTCAAGTTATGTCAAACCTGGCCGACAGATTGCGACTTACATTGAATTGACATAATCCGACCAAAATATATAGAAAATTAGAGATCAATATGATTTGGAGATAAACAGACGAACATATAGCCTCCACCTTTTTTGGAAGTCGGTTAAAAAACCGCGTATCTTCGACTTTGCCCCTGTGTAAGTTGAGGATGTGGCGGTACCCACAATTCGCCTAACATTCCTGCATCGCGCTATCGAAGTTTTCTGAGTATGTTGCTAGCGCCAAATCAATTCAGATTTTATGCAATCAGTTAAATATAAGTTAGCCTGCATATAAAATGGCGTGTCGTAATCGGAGCACATGTTATTATGATGCTAATTAGGAATGCAACTCAGATACTACATTACATAAGACAAGTACCGTTTGCAAAATCGGTTGTACCTGAGTTTTTAGTTAGATTAGGTTCAGATGCTGTTTTAGACTTTAGAGATTTAGAAACGTTAGTTTTGAAATAGAACATAGAATAGAGTACTTAGTATTCTACGCCTAGTTAACCTAGTGATCACAATTATTTAGATTTCTTACTTCAGAGACCAACCAAACTTTGAGCCAAAATTTGATTTAATTTATCTTTGTGTTGGGAGTGTGTGTTTGTTAATTAAAAAGTAACATTAATATGTGTGATTATTTGGTTATCCGTTATTACTATCAATCGTATTTTATTTAACGTTTATGTGCTGTCTGCAGTAATATTATCATTCAAAATTTAGCAATCATGACCATTTTAGATTATTTATTCAAAAAAAGTCGTGAATAAAACATTTATGCAGCCTTAGCCCGATAACCGAACAGTATCGTCACGCGAGCATCGAGAAGAATGATCCGACACGATCTAACGGTCAAAGACATCGCAACTCGCAGGGTACCTAGACAAACTGCATTCGTTTATTCAGACAGCGAAATTTGGAAAAAATGTACGACTTGACATAAAGGTCTCGTAAGGGCCATGTCACTTAGCGAGGCGCTACCCCAAATCCACTATTTTTCCACCTAGATGCACTTTTTCCGGAATCTGGAAGCTCGGATAAAATTCAAAGCACTAAAAATTAGTAAACTTTCATAAGACTTAAAGTGTGTTAGCACACACACTACGTATTATTATATGTAGCACTACGTGCGTTCTGGGTTTTCGATTTTATAATTAACAGCATAAAATATATTATTATTTCACAGTAAACTTCTATTCACTGTTAATCCTTCAAGCCCCATAAGGTCACCGGTGATCGCGAGTCGCGACAACAATAGAATACAATAGCATTTCCAAGAATCCCCGATCGAAGGATTAAGAAGATTAAAGAGGTGTTATCTATCAAGTAATGTCTAACTATTAACTATACGAGTAGTAAGTATTTATTGCTAAGTCAGTAATTTTGTAAGCTATACTTACTTTACCGTAGTTTTCCCTAGCTCTGGGAAAACCCAAATCGCATTGATTTATAAATCGATGCAAAGAAAACACGATGAAAGCTATTAATATTCTGTGTTGTTTGGGATGTTCGAGACTGGAAGTTTGTGACTTATTATGTGTTATCCTCAAGTACCATCGAGGAAATTGATTCCTAGGGAGTTGACGTACAGCTACGTCGTTTGGTCGGCTTATGTCAATTCAATGTTAGCTGTGATCGGTCTGATGATTTTGACTTAATGTCTTAACGCGACCAAATTAGTTAGGTCCGCCATCTGTCTAGGAATCAACTTATCTGATAGTATAGTACATTCAGAGTATTTTGCTTTTGTGTACCTTTGTATTGTGAATCTTGTTTTGTCGGTCAGGGGCGAGATATTTCCAAACGGTTTGTTAATTCGTAACAAGATGTAATCAAATGTTGAACAGCACGAATAGAAGAGGAGCTAGAAAATATTTTTACTATTAATTAGTAACAAATTTGGCGTATTAGTATTGAGGCCCTAAAGATTTCAACACTTCAAAATCTTCATTAAGTAGATACCTTACAAAAGTTCTGCCTCAAACTTTTTTCGTTAGTGTTAGGGGCCATAGTTATGTTAATTATTATTTTTTACCAAAAAAAATTGAACCTGACTTCCAAACAAAAACGATATTGTTAAAATGATTTCTTAGTGCCTTTTTCAAAATTCGACTAAACCTCAACTACTTCTGCACCCAACTTTCATCATTTTGAAGTCGGTACCAGCTTAGAACTGCGGCGCTAAAATGATCACATTTTGCAATAATTCGTCCAAAATCAACTCAGCAAATGAATTGTCAAATTATCTGTCAAACTGACTAATGTCAAATTAGTACGAATTGTGCGAATTACTAGACATATGAATTACAAGCAGAGTAACCATTTTGCGATTTTTAAAAAATGAATCACATTTACTTTTATGATTCTCTAAAGCGACCATTTTGGCCCCGCTGAGATCCTTGACATAGAACTTAGCCGGTACCGACTTCAAAAGAATGAAAATTGGGTGCAGAAGTAGTTGAGGTTTAATCGAATTTTGAAAAAGACACTAATGAAGAATAGGAATTATCTATTTCATACTTTAGATCATTTAAAGAATATCGTTTTTATCTTGGAAGTCGAGTTAATTTTTTGTTAAGAAATAGTAATTTTACTCTTTTTAGTTATCTACAAGACCACAAGGCTTTATGCGTAGATAACCACTACGAAAGTTAACTACTGTATTCATATTATAAATATTATTGTAAGCGAAATTGTTGGTATATATGCTTGCAGATATCCAAGCGATGCTGAAAGGGGTACGAAGATTTTGGCCGACCTATTGTTCGCCATTGTGTTTTTTTCGCGTTCACGAATATTTTTTTCAAAAATGGATAGCTAACATCAATACAAACAAAAAATAATCTTGGACAAAACCACGTAAAGTGACACATTATAACCTTCTCCTTTTTGGAAGTCGGTTAAAAATCGAAAAGGCTTTAAACGACACTTAAGGGGGGGCCATTCTTTCGACCACATTTTGGGTCTCTACTCTCTAGCTATAATATATTATAGCTAGATATAATATTATTATGTCAACGTGAGGCCTTAGGTACTTATTTTCACGTCATGTGAAATTCTATTTTTGATTTTTGAACCTATGAATCATTGTTTTTAATAATAACAACGCAATACCAACAGGATTTTCGATTTGTCGTTGCCGCTTGTCTCATCTCAACAAAATTATCATAAAACGGTGCGTTGTATGTTTTATCGCATTCTTTATGCTTATTAACATAATGACGTATACTTAATTGTATACAATACCACGCACTGTATAGTGACAAAGGTGTATAAGGCGTATGATTGACGAATAGCCAAGTCCAAGATTCGATCCTGTTATCCTTGCTTTAGTAATCACTTATAATATCTATAATTATTCAAAGCATACCTTATTTATTTATTTAAATCTTTATTTGAGTACTCGGGCTATTGGACCCAAAAAAATTGGACCCATTGGGTCCAATGACTAGATATGAATTTTTAACATATTTTCATCCAGCGATTGGACCCACTTTTATGATCCATTGTTTTCTGGCAAGAAATTTTGAAGTAGGGTTGGCACAAAAATAATCAGTTATAACTAGACATCGGATTATATGCATTTGCATACTTGCATATGCAAATGCATATAATGGCACTTTTTAGGCGTTAGTGCATATTTTGGCAATTTTTCGATTATAGTGCATATTTCGGTAGTTTTATGCCCTCGTAGTCTCCAAACTGGCTATCATGATACACGCCGAGGCCACAAAACAGATGTAGGATAGATTAAAAACACACCCATTAAAATAATGCAACACACGCGACAGGTACAACCTTTCTAGAAACAAAATTTTTCTTTGTAGTTGGCAATCATTGGTAAAAAATTGGAATAAAGTAGTTACCGATTTCTTAAACTTCCATGGGCATTATGATTGCAATTGGAAAATGTTGGAAGAAAATTATTATTGGCGCTATATAAAAAATTAAAAATCCTGGATTTGATGAATCTGAAATGAAAATGAATGAAATTATAAAATTATAGCTTTTATTAACGGCACCACAGGAAAGCTCTTCAAAAAAATATAAATTTTAATAATAAGTGACTTTTACTTGATTGTGCATATTCTGTGCATATTTCGGCCATTTTATCGTGCATACTTGCATGCATATTTCGGCACTTTGATCGTGCATATAATCCGATGTCTAGTTATAACCATATTATTTTGTAGATATAAAACTTAGAACACTCTCATTAACTTATATTATAATGATTACTATTAAGTACCTAAATCTACTGCGTTGAATTATGTTTTAAAAATACTTGATTTATTAATATTATTAGTATAAAAAAATTTAAAAAAAACTGGTAAAACTATATATTTTTATATTATAACCACAGAATTTACTTAACGTAACATCTAAGGATTAGTTTTGTTAAAAAATTGTAATATTATTAAAAACTAGAAAAAATAATGTATGGAAAGTATTAGAATTACTTTCCATACATTATTTTTTATATATTATAATTAAGTATAGACGACCTCTGTGGCTCAGTGGTGAGCGCGTTGGTGCTCAAGCCGGGGGTCGCGGGTTCGAATCCCGCCGACGGAACAAAAAGTTTTCGAAGTTCCTGGGTCTGGATGTGTATTAAATATGTGTATGATATAATAAAAATCTTAAATATATGTATAGCATAAAAGTATTAAATATATTTCCGTTGTCTGATACCCGTAACACAAGTCCTTCAGGTACTTAGCACGGGGCCAGACTGACGTGGTGTGAAGCGTCCATAGATATTATTATTATTATTCATACTTTAATAATTATAATATTATTACATACTTAATAATATTATTTGAGTGACTTACTGGCAATTCTAATGTTTTTAAACCTAGTAAATTATATTATTATTAACAATTGAACTAATTCACAATTACAAGGTACACTTAAGAAATTATTTTATAACAAAACCAGTGATTTTATTTGATAGAAAAAATTACCTACTTTAGTTTTATTTCAATGTTTTTAAACAAAAGAAGCACGAAGAATCTTATTTTATTAGTTTTAAAATACTTTATATTAATATTATTGGCCAAATATTGATTTATCTTCTATTATTTTTACTAATGGGGATTGCCCATTTTTTTTTTAATTTTGCTCATTACAAAAACATTTCGAGGAATAAGGTCAGTGATCGTTGTTCTGTATATAAACGAAAAAAATACCCATTAGTTACTTATATTTTTGAACAAATATGTTTAACCTTAGTTTGACCTTCAATGGCGTTAAATTAGCAATAAATTCGACCAACATTACGTTTCGAACTTTTGGTAAGCTTCTCGTATCAGCTTTCACATAATGAGAACTTGCATTTGACGAACCAGCCATTATAAATAAGATTGAAAGGAAATTTAACATACTGCAGAGGTCAATTGGCCGCCGATGATGACGTCAGAGCGAAACTTTAAAAATTTATTGAGAAAGAACTAGCCAATGAATTTCAAAATTATTTAATTTATATTCTTAAAATACCCTATTGTAACGAAAAAAAATATAAAAAGTATATGTGATTTTTTTTGGACAATGCCCATTGTTTTCATACAAAGTAATTATTTTGTTTTTTATTCTAATCTACAACTTTTTTGCTGGCCCTACGGACATAAACCCGACAGTCATAAAAAAATAATTACTTGGGTCCAATCGCTAGATGAAAAAATGTTAAAAATTCATATCTAGTCACTGGGTCCAATTTTTATGGGTCCAATAGCCCGAGTACCCTTAAGCGTTTAATCGCAAAGCGATTATGACACCCGAATTCACACACATACAATAAAAATCAGCAAATAAACTTAACAGGAAGTTATCACAAAGACAAAAAAAAAAAACTAATTTACCACCGCTTGATTAGCAATAATTTGTACAGTTCTCTGGCCATATCCGAGAAAGGATTGGCCAGAGCACTCAGCACTGTTACAAAAACCCACATCTATCGTTCTGCGAGATCTTGAAACTAACTATAAAAAAGTTTTGAAATGAAAGCGAGAAAGGAATTCGAGTAACTAGTCTGTAAATAATTAAGACAAATAAAGTATAGGTTTGATTATTAAAATGTGAAAAAATAAGATTTTAATAACAAAAATAGCAGGACGAGTTTATGCAATGCGAACCTATTTTAGAAAATGGAATACGAAATTACCTGCGATATGTTTGGAAGTTTTTTTTATTTTAAAATAATATTGTGATGTTTTTAAAGTAACAATCAACGCCTTCCCATCCTAAATAGGAAAACATTAATAAACAAAATATTTGTTTAATGATGTTTTCCTAGTCACCTAGTGTTTCTTGCAGGTCACGCCGCCACAGGTTCAAAGTTCAAGATGAATGCTAGTTAAGTCTACACTGACGGCCTTATTAACCAATACAATAACAAAATTATATGTTTTGAATTAGACACGCAAAAGTGCTGGTTGAATAGAAAACAACATCTGCAGACTATATAAATATACCGCGATTGAACATCTGTCTGAATAAAAGATTTCAAAATATAATATAATTTTTATACCTTTACCAGATATATGATTAACTAATAACAATCTTATACATTGTCAAGATTATAATATTATTATTACATTTGAAAATGATAATACAATCATAACAAGAAAACATTTTGCTTATGAATATGAAAAATTTCGTTGAAGTAAGTAATGTTTACAAAAATTCTAAACCAAGTTCGCCAAGAATGCGATGTCGTTAAAATTCTTGTCTCAAGAGTCAGGTCCTGCAAATTTGTAAGAAGGAGTTATCTAAATTATCATCATTTTACATCCATTTTCGAAACAGCAGATTTTTTGTCAGACTCCGAAAATGTTAGTGCAGAATTTATAACAACATTGTAAAATTAAAGTTGAAACACACAATGCTAAGGTCTTATATTCACTTAGATACAATCGTTCTGTCAATACGTTTTGTTAACAGTCATCCTGGATAATAAACAGTTTATTATGTTGTTGAGTAGATGCAAATAGATTTAAATGTTTCCTGATATCTCAGCAATTAACTGAGGCTGTCGAAGTGTAAATATTGTACATTACCCGTCATTCGTTTATCAGCATTATGATTATACTTTCCTCAAAATATTGCTTCAATTGTAATGTTTATTTTTAATTTTCCTAGGTTATTTTTCCTTGATTTTGGTTTTGTCTCTGACAGGCATTAAATCTAAATTTAAAATTTCCTCGTATGTGTTTAAATTATTGTTCCAGATTTCCTCAATAGCAGATATTAAGTATACAGAGAATCCTGATTCAAACCGTACTTCTTCCCACACGTTAGTTAAGATGTGATGGTAGTAAGATTGGATTGTAGTGATACACTAAAGTCTAAAAATAATCCTTTCGGGTGCCTGCTGCTACAAACTGCATCTGCACTTAGTACGATTATTTCTTTGTTCCACACGTCTTATCAATTAACATATTATTATTTTAATAGGGTCTTGTTAAACTACAATGAATCTTAAAATTTTGATTACGCTACGACGCCTAGGCACTAATGTATGTATCTCTTTGTAAAGATATCCTCAAAATGATTCTTAAAATTAAGAATTTCCAAAACCCCCTCATACAAAACATTTTGTTTGTTTTGAGTTACGAACTCATAACAAACAAATTCGCGCACTCAAGCAATTGTACAAAAACTAACCTTGACGTCGGTTTTGACACTTTATTCCCGCCAAATTCAACTTCACTGTTACCAAAACTCGTAACCAATGGAACGTCACCGTCCGCCATTTTTTTTTTCAAATTCACTACGTTCACTTTTTGAGCGGACTAATCGTTGCGTACTCGACACGTTACACAAAGGAAATGTTCATAACACCGCGCACGTCTGCGGACCACGAATGCACTGTTGGACTGACCGATTATTAATGTAAAAATGATGAGCGCTCGCACACAGATAACATGTGACCGCCTCTCGTTGTGTTGTGTCATTGATAATGAATCGCTTTACGCAACAATGAACCAGCGTTTCCGCCCTCCGGTATTTAGGGTCGCTTAACTTATTAATTTAGATCTAAATTGTTTGTAGCTCCGACCGTAGACTCCCGCCTCCCACAACAATCCACACAATTATGGAATTGTGCCAATACTTTTACTTTTTACCACCGGCGACTCCTACGCTTTGTGCAGACCGGTGGAATGCCTTATGTGTTGTGTCTTTGCTAAGCTGGACGTAATGTCAACAATATTTATAAAATTTGGACAATGCCTGTACGAGACTTTATTCTTTGGAGCTGCTTAGATTCTTTTAATATTTTTCGGAGCACGTTTCTGGAATTATTTTTAATTTTCCCCTCTTTTAATAGAACATTTAATTTTACGATCCGTAGTAGGTGTAATCATCTAAGTATATTTATCCAACGATTCTCACTCATTAAATTTCAAGTCGAGATGAGCTGTAAATAAATCGTGTTCATCGCTAAATTCCTCGACTTTAAGGTCAACCGCTAAGTAGGAAGACGGCAGTGCCAAAATATCATTACATGCATTTTTATCCTGTTAAGGCATATTTGAGTATATGGATTGCGAACATTACTAAATGCATTTACCTATGAATCTAATGCATGAATGCATTTAGCTATCGAACTTAATGAATCTGCATTAAATTCAGTATCGTTACTTATCTTTTTTCAACAATTCCTCTGAATAGAGTAGATACGAGAAAAAAAAGGTATTCTACTCGTGTGCAAAAACTACATCCGCTACCAAATTGAAGTTTTTGTTTGATCGAAGTAGCTAGGTACATATTTACCAACCTATCTATTATTCGCTGGATCTAACAGGATGGGTAGGTTAGTAGTTATATTCTGTATTCGCATATAAATTGGTTTTACTTCAACGTAATAATCTTTAATAATTTATTATCTTGTAAACGTGTACTTAAATGCATGGTACTTTTAACCCATCAGTCGTGGCAAAACGAGACACAATAGCTTTTTCATTGTTATCGCGGCCGGATGTGGCCGCTTGGGGCTTCATGAATTAATAGTGATTATATTATGACGTAGTACATGGATAATTCATAAAGTTCATCTTTATTCTCCGATTATCTGAAATGCCATCTGCGACTTAAATGTATTGAACAATTAATAATATAAGAGCTAGCGATACTGAAGCGCACCAAGTGTCTATTTTAAGCCAAAATCATTAATCATTTGGCGAGCTTTGAGTTTCATTTGATTGATTGCCTGGTCACTCATAAAAGTAAATACTTCTTTGTCAGGCTCCACTATGTCTCGTACAAGGTCAGTTATGTTACGTATATTATGTTTTAGTTATGTATATAGCAAGGTGTGCCAGCTGTGTCATCCGTGTATATGACAACTACTACCTACGTACTGGCAACTTGTTTCATTCTTCTGTACAAATATATTTTAGAGGTTAAGCTTTAGGCACTTACTTACTAAACTTAAAGCTCAAACCACTAAACTAATTAGACAGACGTACGTTACGTACGTAGGACGCATGCACCAAGCCTAGAGCCAAAACTATAATGTCAACTTTAACTTGACCAATGCAACGTTTCATTTGTCACAAACATTCTTTTAGATTGTCTTCAATCCTTGAACTGTACGAAGGTCTTTTGACGGGCAAATGGTGCTTTATGTAATGGCAATTTGTCAATACTTACCTTTATGTTGTATAGACCCATGGGATTTGACATGACTCAGACCGTCGCCTTGAACTGAACCAATTTGAAATTGCAGTCAGTTTGCAATAAATATTGAATCAGTTCCAAGCTGCGTAATATTTGTAATATCTTCTTCAATCTTAAAATCAATTCAAAATAGATTTGGAAAAAAATTGCAGTGGGCTTAGCAGAAAGATGGGTGCGTATTTTAACAAACATTCAGTTTAGTCAATAAATGCACAAAATATATGGTATAGATGGAAAAGCCGAAAGCAGAAACTTTGACTTAGGGACTTTGGACTAGTAAAGAGGAACAACCCGAGAAAGAGGAACAAGAAAGTCCTATTTTTAATTATGACAGCATTTTAATTTTTGACATTCATATTTTGAACAATTAGATGTCAAATATGTCCTGGCCTAAAGGCTGATGATCATTAAAGGTCCAATATCCTAAGATGGATAACAATAAACATGCGAAATATTGAATAACTAACATGCTGCTAACAGTGCTAACGTATCCGTGTTCTTTCTTCCGGACATCGCGTAACTCGAATGCCAGGTGGAATACAATTTTCCATACATCATCATTACATGGCAATCTTGTTAATTATTACAATTGCAATTGTTGTAATATTATTGTAAATTATCATACCACACGTCACACGTGTCGGTGCATACTTTTTCTCTAAGTAAACAACACTTAGAAAATTATTAAAATGTGTAAGTATAGATAAATTTAGATAAAATTCAAAGAAAATTTTGGAAACATGTTTTTGTGGTAATTCTTATTTGCCTCTTGTTTCTATTAAGCTGAGGCTTAACCTACACGTCAGTGACGGAGCGTCAAGTTGCGTCAAGTTGTCAAATTTGTGTTTTGTATACAAAAACACAGAATACTCATGCTACGATACTATAAAGTTCAAATTCCGACCGCGCAGTGCTAGGTGCCTACAATTATATTTGCCTACATCTCCGCTCTCTTTCTATCGCATAACTCGTACCTTTTCTGAAGAAATCAGGGTTGTCTCTTTTTAAAAATAATATTATAATCTTTATATTTAATTAACTACATTTTATTTAACTCGAAATAATCTAAGATATTATGTCTTAGTACTAAGTATGTAGATTTAATTGTCATAAATTCGCGTGTAACTAGTTACGCGTACTTAGATTCGATAGGTACCGTATCTTAATTATTGAAACCGGTCTTATATTACCTACTTAAAGTGTTTGTATAAGTAAGGTTTCGAATAGTACGCATCGCGCAATATTTCTTTGCCCTTATCTTTTTATTGTCCATTGTGATATTAAGGGCGTTCCCTCCGGAGATTCCGTAATTGACCGTATTTAAAGCTTTATAAACTCATAAAAGCTTATAAATTATTATTATTATTTAAAGCTTTATAAAGTTATAATAAAAATACAGCTAATCTTCAGTATATCAACATTCCTGTCCCCGTTTTAAATTTTCTATTTTTGTTTATTATACTCATGATATCAGCTTCCAAAGTAAACCCAATTTGTTAAAATTCAAGCATACATTCTGCATCTCCTTAGGATTTACAAATTACTTTTATTTGAAACACACGCCAATAGATCGACAATATCATAAACTACATATTCCCCGCTTTAAATTTTTTTAAGGACAATTTTGAACCAAGATAAGAAAAAAAATAGGGTTTTGGTGCGATCTCGGCAACGCGGCAAATGTATGGCCAAGGTCGTTTGCTCGGGGGACGGCCTTAACCCAACAGTCGTGGCAAAACGAGACACAATAGCTTTTTCATTGTTATCGCGGCCGGATGAGGCCGCTTGGGGCTTCATGAATTAATATCAATTCTGTGATAGCGATCGAATAAGTTACGCAATACGCAGGTACGCAACGAACAACTCGTGCGCGTGCGTCACCGCTCGCTTGTGAGTCCCTACTGATTTGCCACCCGCGGGTGGTACTTACAGTTCGATGCCTATTCGCGCGAGTGGGACAGGCCTGACAAAAAACACATTTGACAACTTAACGCAACTTGACGCTCCGTCACTGACGCGTAGGTTTGTTCTGAGCTTTACTTACCACAAATTTCTATTAAAGAAAAACATTTCTTTAGCGACTGAATTTGGCCTTGGAATTCACAATTATCAACATTAACAAATTCGCCATAAAATCAATTCAAAACAACAAGCCGGAAAATCTATTGTTGACTGTCGATAGCTCGGCAAAGTTTTGCGTGATTTCCTCGTCATTTTGTTCCTCACCAAAAATATCTTTGCGTTTTATTTAAATCCGAATTGAAAATTATTTACTTAATTAATTCGAATCCGATATCTAAAGATTTGTTTGAATTACCAAAATTATGAATGGACAAAAATGTTACCTTAAACACCTAAATTAGCACCAAATGAAATTAAAAGTATTTGTTTTACAACAGAATAGCATAGGTTACTATGTATTTACCAATATCTAAAAATAGAGGATTATATTATAAACCAATTACTGCATTGATGAAATAGAAATTAGAAATGTTATCCAGATTTTCTTGGCGCATTGTCACATGAGACTGTCCACCAATTTCCCGACGCTACGTCAAAACATTACGCGAATTACGCAGTTGTGCTTTTGTTTTTACTGGAATCCAGACAAAAATAATGATTAAAATTCTGATACATAATATGAGACGTCATGTAAATTACCGGGGCGTATTGATACGTTTTATCCAAAGTTTATCTCAGTAGTCATTACTCATTAATTGTTTTTGTTATTTTGAAATACTTTTACGACTAGCGACTAAAATTAGAATAATATAAACAAAAATTGTTAAAAATAAGTTGACTGTGTCGTCGTATTACTGGAATTGAGTAAACAATTTGACCTAATCTTTCCCTATAATTTTACTAAGCATATTGGTCGCTTCCTTGTTCGACCCACGTGTCTGGTCAGACGTCTGAGCTTACGTTACTTATACCTATATCTGATATAAGTTCAGATTGTTTTGATGTAAGGGTCGACTATGTTAATTATTTTAAATAGGGGAAACGCAGGGGAAACCCATCATGGGTGTCCCGGGTTGGGGATGTGCCTCAGCTGAAGCACCCCGAGGGTATGTGAGACTCTTACCCACTAAAACCACCTCCAGTTTGCCTTCAGCCGTATACGGAGGGATGTCCTGGATCTGTCTAACACAGGACTTCCCTCCACAGTCAAAATACCTAAGACACTGAACATTAACCAGTAGTGTCTACCCAGTAAAACCCCATGGTGCTCCACTACCTGGCAGCTAGCTCCTAGTTGTCGCCACAAAGTAACTCATGTCTAGACATTTAGTTACTTTGTGGCGACAAGTTACGAAGCTAGTAAACTTGTGTGGCAATGTTTAGCAACAAGCAACAATTTTTATACATCCGACCGCCGCGCCGCGTGCATTTCCTTTCTGATTGTACATTTTAGAACAAGGATGCTGTAATGAGATCATAATACGTTCTATTTTAATTTAAATTACGTTCATATGTCTGATCCTCATTTTCACGAACCGCCCCTTGTATGACTCCTGGCTATTTCAGGGAATCCCTTAATTCCTAAACGTTTTCAGTTTTCACTTTTGAATGTGTGTGCGCAGGTTTTAAGGACTGCTACATGGCACCTAGTACCTAAGTAGGTGTCATATTGTTGATAGAATCTTAATAGCAGATATGTTAGGTAAGCCACTAGGGGATGTTTTAACTTAGGGGCGGTTATGTAATTTTCTTTTTATTCCAAACTCAGTCGACAGATCACGAATAATATTTAATAGAATATTACGCAGAGAGCGCTATTCGTGGATACCCGATTCGTGGATTCGAGTAAACAATCCGACCAAAATCCGGCATGTTGCACATATAAAAGTTGTCATAATCAAAATATTGACTGAAACGTTGTTAAACGTCGAACAAAATATTTTTGTCGGCAGACTTACCAATCAGATGAGCCAAATATCAAGTTTGTAGATTTTCCCATACCTTCAAAGAGCCGCTACATAAATTTTATAAGTCTAATAATAATAATTAAAGTCTAATTTGCTTCACACTACAAAGCTACATTTACAGTTTTAAAAAATGTGAAAAAATTAATTACTGAAAGACATATTTTCATGTAGCGAAAAAAAAAATTACACCTTTGCAGTGATATGGCGGCCATTGGGACCTGTCGGAAACGTATGGCAAGGTGATTTTCGTGAATGGCTACTCGACGATGATTAGCTATGCAAAAATTTGCCTGGTACAAATGGTTCAATTTTTTTATTAAAATGAACGTATTCGCGTCGGTATGGCGGGCTGTAAGCCGCACCCGACAAGTATGGCAGGCATTACGCTTTCGCCTACTTATTTTTTTTCGACTATCTGAAAATACAAGCATTTTTGTGGAACAAATCGTTTGACATTCGTTATTTATCCGACACGTTCGATTAACGCCCGAACGTTTGGGCTGCCAGTGCGAGCGCTATGACCATCATTTTCCTTTTTGCCTTTACGTAATTATACCCCTGTAAAACCCCCATACTGGTACAAATGACCAAGAATTTTGTGTCAGTATCTCCAGGCCTAACTCTCATTAATTATATTATATTTTAGTTTTAGTTGGAATTCGGTGTCCTTGCATTGCTTTCGAAAGCTTGCCTATGTCTGGCAAGTAATTACTCGTTTTTATTAATTTAAGTTTTGCTCCTTAATTTACTTTTAATCTGATTCATAGATGAAAATGTTTGCTCACATGAATATGTAGAGCCGAAGATCTATCTTCTACGACAAAAAACTAGCATTTGCTATTATATCTATACTCTATAGATATAATAGCAAATGGTACTTTTTTGTCGTTTCATATGTTGCAGGTTGAAGGCTATTCGATGTAGATATCAAACAGGATATTTTGCTCTATTTTAGGTAATTGTTTTACAGTAACAGAGTGCGAGCGCGCAAGTTGACGGAGAATTCAGTTGTTTCATATTGTTAAGGTGTTTTATTTATGTTAAAGCGGTACAGTTAGGGCTTAGGCAGTGAGTGAAAGAAGAGCTATATTAATCCTATGGTAGAGCCGCATGCGGCTCGCGAGCCGCGGTCTGCCGACCCTTGCAGCAGTATATTCTATCGACATAACCCGACCAAAGGGCTTAGCATGGCCACAGTAGAAATGCGAAAAAATAGAAACCTTGACAGTCTTTGCGGACAAACTGACTCCTCTGTCAATCCATCACTTTGTCTACTCTACCGCAAGAAACCTTTCTGTGGTGGCGATAGCCTGCAAATGAGGTCCGCCATCTGCTTGAATCAATTTCTACAGTACATTTTACCTCCGGTATAGATTACTTTGTTCTCCGGCGTTTGCACGGCGTAACCCGACACGTTACACTTTCCTCACTGCGCCGCGCCCGGCATTCTAATGACAGTCCTATAATAACACTCACTTTCATACTTTCCTTTATTTTCTAATCAAGTTATAAAAGGATATCGGTTATTAACAGCGCCTAAACTGCTCTATCGCTTTCGTGATCTATGGTTAGTTGCTACACGCTTGATCCTGGAGCCCAATTCATGTAGGTACGTCAAATATCGTTTAAATTCCGACAATCCGAAATTGGGAGTGTTAAACAGCTGTTTCCAAAGTATCATTTTCTGGACCCGGAAGTTAGAGAAGGCATGGCCCCTGACAAAAAGGTCAATACCTGTTTTTACTACCTAAATCCTCTAACACTGCCCAAAATTTGATAGGACGCTGAACCCTGGACCTGAACTGGGCGGTGTAATACTGGTTATAGCGTTTTTAGGGTTCCTTAGTCTACAAGGAACCCTTATAGTTTCGGTCTGTCCGTTCGTCTGTCTGTCCGCTTGCGGAGATACTATAGGACCTGCAAAGCTGTAATTCGGCATGAATGCAGATATTAATGATGTCGACAAAATGGTATATAAATATAAGGTTATTTCTTGATTTTCGACGATTACGTTGTAAATAATAACACAATTGGGTTTCTGGAAAAAACAAAGTTTTTATTTTAATCAAAATATGTGGATCCACATAACACAAAGCTTTAATTATTACATTTAAATTATAACAAAATCTTACCTGGAAAAAACAAAGAAACGACATTTAGTGTTATTAAATTAACAATCGCCGAAATCAATGATAATACTTTCTAGTTTTTTAGTCCATTCGGCCATCTTTTCTTTTCATAGATTACATAGAAGTCGTAGAGCAGAAGGATATGTCAAATAATCATCTAAATGGCGGCAAAATGCAAATAAAGAAAAATACATTTTTCTTTACACAAAATTAAAATAAATTATGGTGCCTCCCCTACACATCAAGCGGGGATGTTTCTTTTTCGCGTCCACCTTACCGTGTAGGGTGTCGTGTCGTGTCGTGTAGGGTGTGGATAGGTTTTTTTAAATACTATAAGTATTCATAGATCATTTTCTGATTTAGGGATCCATTTGTGAAATATGTTATTATTTTAAATGATAATATAAAAATATGTTATTATGTTAAAGTGGAAAAATCGTTAGAGACAAGTGTAACAGGGGGGGGGGGGGGGCTTCTACCAGGCATCAGCTAACTGCTAAACGGCATGGGCGCCGACAGGGTGGTGCCAGAGGAATCTCGGGATCAACAGGAATTATTGAAATAAAAAGCAGTTATAAATGTACATTCATTGACCATACAAAAATTATCAAAAACTAGCGGTACTACGGAAGTCGGAACCCTTAATATTGCGCGTGGCCCGACACGCAATTGGCCGGTTTTTGAGTATGACTTTGCGTCAAAACAACATCTTATCTATACTAATATTATAGATGCGAAAGTATCTCTGTCTGTCTGTCTGTTTGTCTGTCTGTCTCGCTTTCACGCCAAAACTACTGAACCGATTGT
The DNA here is from genome assembly GCA_963422495.1 of Polyommatus iphigenia. Classification (NCBI taxonomy): domain Eukaryota; kingdom Metazoa; phylum Arthropoda; class Insecta; order Lepidoptera; family Lycaenidae; genus Polyommatus; species Polyommatus iphigenia. The sequence continues at coordinate 3,797,111 of OY730187.1, forward strand.
AATGAAATTTTGTACACAAATAGTCTAAGCCTGAGAAAGGACATAGGCTACTTTTTAACCGGAAAAAGGGGTTGTAAGGGGGTGAAAATGCGTAAGTTTATTCAAATTAAGTTAGTTCCAAAAATTCATAATAGATGGCGCCGTGCGTCTCCTACATCGCGCTATCGCTTGCTCGTGCATCGTTCTATAAGAGGTGGTACCATGTTGAGTAGCGCTTTCCGATTCTTATACACGTCGATAATGAATAACTCACTACTCAGTACTTTATCTACGCAGTAATGAGTGACGAAACTTAAACCTCTACCAATGCTAAAATATAGTTTATGGGTAAAGCTAAAGTTGTGTAATGGGGGGCTAAATAAGCTTTAGGTTTAATTTAAAAAAATGAAATATTATGTGCGCACTGCACAGCTGTTTTTGGGTATTTTGATTTAAGGGGTGCCAGGGTTTTAAAAAGCTTTTAAATTTGACACCAATTTTGTTGACACCGCGCGCTGTAAACTGAAGTCCACGCGGACGAAGTCGCGGGCAACAGCTAGTTATTGAATAATATTGAAGTAAGGAATCAATTGAAATACTCATTGAAGGCATCTATAGAGGCTGCTCAGGGCGAACCGCCTCTGTCCTCGGTTCACGGCTGACCGTGTCAAGTGGTTCGTTGATTGTTTACATACATATGTAAATTAAAGGTTTAGCTGGTTTCGGTGTTACTTTATTTTCATAGGTTGAATAACGCGGTAAATATATTCATGTCGTGTTACCTTGAGAACTTCATAACTCAATAGCTAATACGTACCTACTTAACAGGATTCAGAGAGAATAACGCCCATCGTTTCTGTGGGACTTTGGCAGGAGTTTATATTTGATATCGTCAAATGTTTTGCCAAATAATCTTTCTGTCAGAAAACCATAGGAAAACTCAGAAACTGGCGAATATATTGACATAAAGGTGCTCCCTCACCGGGAGCATTCGCTTGTAATGTCACGTTACTGAGCATTACATCAGTGAGGGAGGAGAACCGACCATTACAATGCGCACCTTGTAATGATACAATGTGTAATATTATCTTGACACAACTTGTAACATAAATGCTATGTGACAGTGAAGTCAGCTTGCTGTGGAGTACTCAAAGTCGAATCTATCAAGTTACATTACACGCGAATGCTCGTCAGTCAGGGAGGTAGTATTGTAAATTGTAATGTAATGCTCAGTCAAATCTAAAATGTTAATTGTTACATTACACGTGAATGCTTGCGGTGAGGGAGTACCTAAACGTTTTCTGAAAATTATTAATTAAATCAAAGTTAAATAATAAATTATAATTACGTGATATTAGTACATATTACCCAAAAAATTAGAAATTGTTTTATGTTTTCTTTTGGTTTTTGAAGTTAATACTGTTAATTAGCATCTACAATTATATTAATTTTTGCTTCTCGGTAAAATTAGTAAGCATAGATTTAAATTTTCAATATTTTTTTTATTTCATATCATAAAGGCTATAATTTTATTCCTTCAAGCCCCATAAGTCGAGCATCGGTGATCGCGACAAAAATAGAATATAATAGCATTTCCAAGAATCCGCGATCGAAGGAATAATACAGCTATACCTAATTTACATCACAGTATGCTTTATACATAAACATAAGGGTATAATTTACCTTGCCACATACTTCGCGTAACTTTTTCACCATATTCTCGCCGGGTTAAAAAGCGTATTATAAAAACTGTACAAGACCAAAATGCTGAATTTAGATATTTAAATTACGACAATAAATCAACAGCACTTTACCAGTTACTAACGGTCCCGTACACAGAGACAGGTGATAAATGACTTAAAAACAACAGGGATAGAAAATGTCTAAGACGAAATGTACGCCGAAGAATTTGCAAATGAATCAAGATGTTTCATACCGGTTTATGCTAATTTTACCAATTTCTATAAGGATAACTGTATTTCTACAATTGACAATTTAACATTTAAATAAGTCTTTCAGGTTTCTTGAAACCGTTACGCGAATTTCAAAAGTTATTGTCGAGTTTCTCAAGCCTACATGATGACTAATACAATGTACAATACAATGCTTATGTGCATTTCCCTAACAATTGTGTACAGGCATTGAATTGTAATGTAATAAAACAATGACAATGTAAGTTGCACCAAAGTAACCGAAAGTAACGGTAATCTTGACGCCATATTATTGTTAAATTCAGAAGAACGGATTTGGAACACTAGCATACAAGTTAGTAATAAGGCATTGTATTTCGTAGAATTTGTATCATACAAATAGATCGGGAATAAAATAATTGGTACTACACTAAACACTAAATAAAAATAGAAGTACAATACCTAAAGATACAGAAATGAGAGCTCACATCCATACTTATTAGTTATTACTTACTAATATCACAGAATACAATATATTAGCTAATATTATAAATGCGAAAGTGTGTCTGTCTGTCTGTTGCCTCTTCACGCCTAAACCACTGAACCGATTTTGCTGAAATTTGGTATAGACAGTCCCGGGAAAGGACATAAGATACTTTCATCCCGGAAAAATGTACGGGCGGTTGCAGGCGTCATCTAGTAGGTATCAAATAAAGGCGATCAAATTAAATACAATAGTAAAATGGCTTCGACTTATGGCTGTTGCAGCAACAGCCTTGAAGAGACCTTTAACGTTCAACAGCGACAAAATCAGACATTTTCATAGAAGGCCAGACACGAAAGTCTCTGATATCATTGTTCGTGCAAAAACCATTACGAGTATACTAACTACTGTGCACCGCTCTATACGGGTGGAATAAATTATAAATGTTGTAACTGTTCCACTAATTCTAATAAACAATGGTCTAAACTCTAAACCAAGAGGTTGGTTGTAAAATTTCATAGGTATTTGACTCAGTATTTGATATGTTATGTAGTTTCGTGACGTCTAGGAGAGTCACAAAACTACGTTTGGAATTTAGATGGAATTTAGTAGATCACTTCTCTCTTGAACATGTCCCAGTAACAAGGATAATATCGATAGTTCGCGCCTATTATAAAAAATATTATTCTTAGACTCCTGGCCAAATTTTAGGGGCCTTTCATTTTCCTAGTAACCATTTAGTAATCTGTGCTTTCGCCTTTCATCTTGAGTTTTACGGCGAGAAGTATAGAGAGTAAGCGGTCCCTTTTAAGAAAAGGATAAGAAATTGTCCTTCACATTTCTCTTACAACTATCTAATGAGTCTAATGACCAAGTCACCCAGTAGTACACGTTGTCAACTGTACACTCACGCAATCTTTACATTTCTCTCAGATGAATCAGTCACCTGTGTTGTTACAAGGCAATGGACTCTATGGTAAATATTGTCAGGAAAACGCTTGCAATTTTCAAAGGAATGTATATCGTATATTAGTGAACAAACGGCAAAAAACAGAACAAAAGACATTGAAAATAGTTAGCAATCCAATAATGCGGAATTTACATGGGTTTGACGAATCGCCTTAATCGTATTCGTCGGAAAAATTGCCTAGTATGTTAGTAACCTAAGCCAGTAGCCAGTAACATGGTCACCTTACACGTGCGACTGAAATCATGGAAAAAGTTGACTGTTAGCTGTTGTTGATTATTATCCATCCATGTCGATTAACCCATCAGTCGTGGCAAAACGAGACACAATAGCTTTTTCATTGTTATCGCGGCCGGATGTGGCCGCTTGGGGCTTCATGAATTAATAAATAAATAAATAAAAATTGTTTTATTTCTGAGTGAATCAAATCTTTTCAGAAAGTCTACGTGATAGCCTACCACCGGTTCGGGAACTAACCCGGCGAGATAATGAAAATCCACGTCAATTCTTTATCGGTATAGGTAATGACAATTTAATTTGTTTTCTCTTTTGCGAACCTCATAGCTATAGTTAGTAGTTATTTTAAAATCAATACAAAAAGAAATGTTCCAGACTTTATCGGTTAACATGCTTTCAATTGGTCACACTAAAGTGTTTAATATCTAATCAAAACATTACATATTTGAATACTAGGAGATGCCCGCAACTCCGTTGCGCCAAATTTCGTTTATATCGCACAAGAAGCGTACATTTTTTCGAGATAAAAAGTATCCTATGTCTTTCCTCGGGCCTCAAAGCATCAGCTACATACCAAATTTCAACAACATCGGTTCAGCAGTTTGGGCGTGAAAAGGTAACAGACAGACACAATTTCGCATTTATATTATTAGTATAGGATATCGTATCCAATGATCGTGCCTTGGTCGTTTAGCATAAGTATATGCGTCGGACCTAAATGGCAATCCTTATGAGATGCAATAAAAATAAAACGTTTTACAAGTAGGAATTGCTTAAACTGGCTATAACATTTTATAACAGGTTTAGGGCTATATCCTAATCTGTCTAATCAAGTATGAAACCGAAATAGAGTCGGCTTAACATAGGTGCACCTCACCACTTTCTGATAAGTGCCGAATAGGGCCTATTCGGCCTATTCTGGATAGCCTATTCAATAGGCTATCCACCACTTAACTTGACAAATGAAGTATAGAGAATCTGTCAAAAATGCTGTGGCCTGTGAATAGCATATTCGGCTCTTTATCAGAAAGTGGTGAAATAGGCCCTTAATATTCTTTAGATCTCCTTCTTCGCCTAAAAGCAAGCAAGAGTTTGTCTTTCTGGCAAATACGAGGTCTGTTAAATGTCACCATCCCACGTATCGGTTCAATATAAGAGATCACTGCCTCTATTCGATACTATGTTTTACCTGGATAAAAAAGTATAGAAGGTACTATAGTATATATTATGTAATAGCATAATATATCGTATTCTGTGATAATAGTAAGAAATTTCAAGGCCGGTTAAGACCAAGGACTTTGTCTTGTCCCTGCTCATCATAAAGGACCTTTGTGGACTTGTGCTTCAAGGTCAGAAGGATAAGGTTTCTATTGTTGCATTAAACACTAGATAATAAAGAGTTTAGGGTTACAGAGAATTGCATAACTTGATTAGTGCGTCAATGCAATAACGTCTCGATTCTCGAACTCTCTAAAATGTAGAGTATGATGAAATGGCTTCCGATTTCAGCTTCGCCGTTTGAAGTATTACATTTAACTAACGGTATCTTCTTCTTCGGTCATAAAGTGTTATTAAGATAAATTATCTCTTTTTATGTCAAGAGTAATCAAAGTTGTTTAGAATGAAAAACTGAAAGAACACAGAGATTGAAGATTTTTTCCCTTTTTTTCTTAGAGTATCAATAACAGTACTACTGTTATTAATACTCTTTAAAGCTTTTTTTATTAAACGATATTTTTGTGAAGCATACTTTTTATTATCATATTTATTAAGTATTTCATACGTATGAATTTGATTTATAATTTAAAATTCAATTGTAATCAGCTCCAGCTATGATAGTTCAACGCCATCTATTGCCAGCTAACTAAACTAGACATAATTTGAATTATGAATTATTATTATGATGCGAATAATTACCGAAAACATCAATCAACTGGTTGCATAACAAAAAGCGGGTTTTGCCGGGTTTTCTATGGTTAGTGGTTACGTATAATATTATGGTGTATAACAACGAACTGATGAGATCATAATGAGTGCCTACAATCTACATGATACAGAAAATTAAAGATACTTGTTAGTTGTTACTCAATATAGTTTATTAGGGCTCTACATTTTTTTTACTGTAAGTATAAAAAAGGTATGCCTCTATGAGGTTATTATTACAAGTGGCTGTTTGGCTTTTTAAGAACATCAGCTAAAAAAGTGAAGGCTTGGTTCTAATAATTGTTAGCAATAGAGTTTTATCTAATATAGAAAGAGTCTTGTACCTATTAATATAAGTAGAGTTGGTGAGACTCTACAGTCATTATAAGAGCTTATCATTACGTAGCAAATACTAATTTAAATATTAACAATCTCTACAATAATAATATTTAACTTAAGTAGTTCGCAGTTAATAATTATATGTATATACCTAACCGGCTACCAATTACGTATTCAATTACATACATGTAATAAGAGCAGAATGTTAAATTTCCACAACATTAAAAAATCATAAAATTTTGGCACAAATAAGATCTAATACGACGGAAAATTATTTTGTTTTTTAATATATTAGCAAAACAACTACTTACTAAGGAACAACATATTTTTGCGATGACCATTTAAGTATATTTACGAATCTATTTCAGACGAAATCGTATTCTATCATTTAAATGAAATCAAATTTAGAATGTACGTAGAAAGGAAACAAAAACGTTTCATTTCACTCAACAAAATGCCGAGTACAGTTCAGCGCGATTGTAGAGAAAGCGGCCGCTATAATATAATAAAAACTTACCTGATAAACTCAAACCACAGTCGATTTCACTAAACTGACGACTACTAAACACTTTTTTAAAACAAAACTTCGTTTTTTACACAAACAATGCGACCTGCGAAAGAAAATCCACCATTACTTTTTACATAACCGTTACCTGCCTCTTTAACCGGTTTTTATAATTTCTATTATGAAACTCACTCGTACTGCGACTTATATAGACATGAAGGTGTAAACTTTTATTAATTTCCTTTGTGAATACTTAAAACGAGTCGAGGTAGCCGTGCACGCGGGGGGCCGGTCGATTTTGTACTGCTAGGCTGTGGCGCGACTCGCGAGTCGCAACCGCAGAGGTGAGAAACGTTGACTGGTTTTAAAAGAGGCTTTGTGCGCTCACAACGATGGAGGTAGCTCCGCGCTGGAGCCTACCTCTATGGTGTCCACGTAAGGTGGAATGTCCTGCGCTGCCCGCTCCACGCGAGCACAGCTAACTTTGCTGCGCGACCTCATCACGATAAATCTTGTACAATGGCGTATTTATCGGCGTAAAGAATAAAAAATCATAATTGAATGTGATTTTTTTGTACGAAGTTGTCGCACGTTCTAATGATAAAGTTGAATGGGATTGTCGAGTTCGCAAGATTGTTTGTTAAGGAGATATTATATGAACAATGAAAATGTAGCCTTACCTATATCTTTTATCTACTTTATTCTTTAATTACCTTAAATCCTTCCATTATGTTGGATTTTTTTATTAGAATTTAACATTAATTGAATGAATGTAGAGCATTCATTAAAAATTTAAGTGGTAGAGTTCATACTTACAATTTCACCTCTTTTTAAATTAAACTCTAGTAAACTGCAAGATATACTTGGGATTAAAAATGTTAGAATTTAAAAACAGCTCTCAAGTAGCCCTAAAGCCTTAATTTAGTAATTTAAAAGGTTTGCCGATTTTTATCTGTATTCTTGACATATCTTTGATGATTCAGGACGACAAAAAATACGTCAAACTGATGATTACAATAAAATATCTTTTGATCCTAGAGCAAAATAAAACAAAATTCTATTTAGCATGCCGTATAGGTGGGTTTACTGTAGCGCTAGAACACAAAGTAAGGTAGAATCATAAGATACATGAACATTGTACAAAACAGCAACCACAATATAATTTAAATACCCATAGAATTGGGATCGCAACCACGTCGCGTTGGGCAGAAGTTTGTGCGTAGTGGGAACCGAACATTTTTCGTGACAAACATAACTCTATGGACAAACACTAGTCGACTACTCAAGTAATATCTCAAATCTCAATACACAAAAATTTCAAATACAAAGTGTTACAAAACTAAGTGATAATAGGTATTTTAGGGTCAGTATATTCCCTTGTAATTTGTATATGAGTAGAATTCACTGTGAAAGTGGCAGCGCTGAAAGACCTATTTTTTGTGATTTGTATGGACAAGCGCCCCAGCCTCAAGGATTTGCTCATACAAAAGTAAAAAAGTTACTCTTTCAGGGCTGCTACTTTCACAGTAAACTAAATGTAGGGGACTCATACACACCCTTAAAGTATTATCACTTAATTTTGTTACACCCTGTATATATCCGTCTATGTTCTGTGTCTCTACCATTCGTTAGAATCGCTTCCAAGTTCCACTTATAAAGCGAAGAGTCGAGGGACAGTATTATCCACTTTATAACTTCCAGTTGTTCAAAATGCAAGTTCACAGCGAATTTCGAAAGTGCTCTGAAGATGCACAAACAGCTGCATCATGAAAGCGGCTGCAGCAACGACAAAACTCCAAAATCTACTAAAGTTAGTACGTTACCAGACCTTATATGAACATTAGTAAAAGGCAAGCTCTCTTCACCGAAAAGCCTTAGAAGCCTTAGGGCTCCTACTGCTGCAGTTCTCCTAAGTTAGGGGAACTGCAGCGGCGTAACTATACCATCTGGGGCCCCTGAAAAATTCTTATCATGGGTTCTTATAATCGCGTTAATCATAAAATAGGTGCGATGTAAAAATATTTCTGAGCACGCGGTCTCTTGGGCCGGAGCCATCCTATTGTTATGCCACTGGAGATCTGTTTTTCTTCTCAATATAATTTCTTATATTAGATAATACATATTATAGAGAAGTCGATAGAAATGGTTGATGCTGCTAGACATAGCTTTTTCAATTTACATAATATTGTTTACTATTGAGGGATCTCCCTTACATAATAAGTTTTGTACTTCTCGTGTATTATTGGATATCAACACCCTTTTTTTAAAGACTACATATTTTATAGAGTGTAGGCGTTTAACCTTCTTTCTCGACTTGTGCACTTACTAATAATGAAAATAATGAAAGTACTGATCTGATTTGAATAATTTACGAAACTATTTTAGAAATTCTACACCATGCCAAAAGAGAAAGAACAAGACGTATTTCCAATTAAACCGAAAAGAAGTCTGAGATGTAAGTGAAAAACAATTTTATTTAACTATTCTGTACTGCTACTTCTTTTTAATAGTTAATGCCCGTTTTCACCAACAACACCTAAAAATTAGGTGTCCCTTAAGCCAATATTCCAGGTTTTGTTCTTGATGAATTGACAACCCCGTAACTCTTAGGTGACGTTTATTTGAAATAAAACAACCTATTGTGCGATTCATCCGTCAAACCATTAGGTGACGTTTATAATTTACGGGATGAATTGACGACCGCGTACACTTAGGTGACGTATGTGGCGACGACGACGGTTGCCTTGACAATGAATCTGTTAAAGAATGGCCGGTGATATTTTACTTGTAAAATAGCGAACTCCCATAATTAATATACATATTTATCACAAACCTTCCTCTTTTATCACTCTATCTATTAAAGAAAACCGCAATTAAAGGGAACAAAGGGACATGAGGACAGAAAAAGCGACTTTGTTTTATACTATGCAGTGATATACGTCACCTAAAAGGCCCCATTCACTATCCACTATAGCACTGCGTGCAGTCCGCCGGCTTATGCAGGGTAGTGAATGGTGTTGCAGGCCTGCACGGCGGACTGCAGCAGGACTGCAATGCAGGATAGTGAATGGGCCGTTTAAGAGTTACGGGGTTGTCAATTCATCAAGAACACAACTTGGAATATTGGCTAGGGACACCTAAATTTTAGGTGTTGTTGGTGAAAACGGGCAGTTTGGTAAAGTACAACGAATAACTTATTTTTTTTTGGCAAATGGCAGAAGTCACATATTTTCAGACACAGTCTCTCGAGTATTAAATATCTTTGTTATATTGAATGTTCCTTACGTACCAATAAAACTGAGAGTATAACAGCACATCACAACATACCATACAGTAAAAAATCTGCATTCAAACCTGAAATCTTCATCTTTCAGCACTTACCCGCTCATCATCAGCCACTCGACTGTTGGATAAGATACGCGTTCGTCTGTGTAAGAGCAAACTCTTCTCCCATCCAGAAGAGGCAGCAGAAGAGCAGAATTTTACTGACGTAAGTTTTTTGGAACACTGGCAAACAAGATTACGGATATGGTCAAACATCTTTGGATGTATAATATCATAATAATTGGTCTATGATATTATAGTTAATGGAATCAGGCGTTACTTTGCGGAAATCCATAGCTTAAAATTTAGTTTAATATATTTTTAGCAATATTCCGCGAAATAAACTTCCACCTTTAAGTAAATGAGTGAGTGTACGCATGCCTAGTGAGTGCACGCATGCCTATGCGTACACTCACTCATTTACTTAAAGGTGGAAGTTTATTTCGCGGAATATTGCTAAAAATAATAACAAACTAAATTTTAAGCTATGATAATATATATAGCCGGCCTCTGGGGTTACTATTGTCCGTAGGAGGTAGATATATCAAGTGATCCGTCTACCTGCAATTGGTCTCATTTCTTTTTAGTCAAAAGTTGGAAACTAAAAACCTGATTACGCAAACTATTCTTACATCTTGTGTATCCTCAGGATGTGGACTCTACGAACAACGTCCGTCAAGTCAGTCGTAGAGTCCACATACTGAGGATGGTCCGGTGTTGGGGCGAAACGCGCGTCGAGGTTTTCAACTTGCATGGTGGTGAGAGGCCTTGCAGGAATTTGCTAACATTATTGCTTGTGTGGTGGCGGTGTTTGCAGGTTCTTGCATATGAGTGTACGCATAGGCTTTGTGTGGGAAAGGAGGGAGGTGCTGTAACGCATGTCTATGGGCTATGCGTAGTGCGTACAGTGTACAGTGTACACCTACGAATAATTAAAACTTTTATTATTCGTAGGCGTACACTCTCTAATTTACTTACAGGTTGAGGTTTATTTCGCGCGATATTGCTATTAAATAATAACATACTAAATTTTAAGCTATGGATTTCCGCAAAGTAACGCCTGATTAAAATTAGCTACATGTTTGAATGCAAGCTCATTAAATATCCATGATATCTCCGAAAAATCGGGGAATAAGTCCGAGCGGTCCAGCATACACAGACGGCCAAATTCATTTATGTTATTAGTTGATGATCTATTCTTTTGGCTTCGCTGAAGTCGGGTATAAAACATTTCGTGGTACAGTAAACTGTAAGCCCCACATTGTGTAGAGCTTAAAAATAATATACCTAAGGATAATATTTATTTTCCTTTTGAACTTTATGATCTATACATTGCGGGAAAACCATAATATTTTGTTCACACCTGTTACCTCTTTATAAGTAATACATGCCTACAATAATTAATAACGTAATAGGAATAGTTTTGTTCTTACTCGTCATATAACAAACAAGCATGTACTGCTATTGAGTTATTAATAAGATTAATTATGTTTCTTATTTTGTTTGTAGAGTGAAAACCTACATTACAAGTGCCCTTCAAAAATGTTAAAGGTTGAACCTGAGGCTGTGGTAAAAGAAGCTCCTTGGACGGAAAAGCCTAATGAATCTTTCGGTTGTCATCTATGCTCGTTTGTAGCTGATAGGTGTGTCGATTATAATGTAACTTAACGTAGATGAAAGAACTATAGTTCTTGCCGAGCTACAGCTTGGTTACCGAACACGTAGGAATTTGGCCATTGACCTCATTTATACGTCCCTAATACTATCTAGGTCTAGTCTAGGTATGCGATAGTGTATACTTGGGTCAAACTGGACGCAGCTTTGAGACTCGGTATAAAGAACATATCGCGGCTTATAGGAATGGTCATCCTGATAAGTCACATTTTGATAAACATCTTTTAGATAGTAATCATACCGTGCCCGATGGCCATTCCTATAAAGTTTTACATAAATGCGATAAAGGCTTTCGGCTGAGCGTGTTGGAACAAAGACTATCTAGGTCGTTTCGCGTACCTTTGACAACAAGACAGTTAAATATTCGTAAGTGCAAGAGAATTTCTATGTGTTGGGTGACCGGGCTACATAAATAATTAGTAATTACTTGTTATAGAAGTTACCTTGATACCAATTTGTTTCCAGAATAACTGTTTTAGATCGGCATCTATTGAACGATCATAAAATTGGCATGGACAATCTCCTCAAGTTAGTCATGGAAAAAACCAGAGATGGGCTAACAGATGATAACTCAAGACAAGAATACGAACCCCGAAAATCGTATTACAAGCCATCGGATGAAATAATGAATACTGGACATACTAAAATGTTTAAAGACGCAGCATCAAATACAGATTTGAAGTGGACAGACATACATTTAGATGAGTCCGCAAGCGCTTTGAAGGAAATAGAAGATATTTTTGATGCATCCGGAAATGAAAATAGGGAAGTATTTGAAAAGATGAGAACACTAAATGAATACATGAGCAGATTCCTTACTTCTTCTAAAACATTGAATAAGGTGTTATCTAAGGAACTAAGCCACAAAGACCTAAGTCGATCAAACGATAGAGGCTTACGAATGGGTTTGGGAGAGTGAGTGTCGAAACCTCTTATAATCTTGCTAGATGTTATCGCGCGGGAACCCTACATTTTCCGGGATAAAAAGTATTAGAATATGTCTTGGACTTGGACTTAAAGTGTCTCCGTAACGGCAAAATCGGTTCAGCTGTTTGGGCGTGAAGAGGTTACAGACAGACAAATAGACACATTTATATGTATATTAGATTATTTTATTTTCTTCTTGTCCTATTCTTTTTTTTTCTTTTTACTCTTCTTCTTTTTTAAGGGCTGATTAAAGAAATAAAGCTATGCAGCCTTTTGAAGATACAGCCCTACCTAAAGAAAACTTCTCTGTTTGAATGGAGGTGTTTTTGTTGGTCGGAATCACAAATTTAAAATTTACAATCTGTTGTTACGTAGTTTATATTGAGTTTATATCCTCTTTAAATCTGTTATCTGAGCAAAAATAGGGCAAATGCATAGATAAAGTATGGCAAATGAACTGGCTATTTTAATATATTTTTTTGTTTCTAGCCAGGAGGCAAGGACACGGTTGAATGAAGGTTTTGAGGGAGATAAGCAAAGATTTGAAGACAATCCATATTTTTATGAATAACTCTTTATAACCCAACTCTGTTTTAACCGACTGGACTAAATTCTGTGTTTATTTAGTCTGAAAATTTATAGAAACTAGAAAGTAATTAACTGGATATGGAGTCCACTTAACTTGTGTAAAGTAACATAGTAGCTTTTATGGTTATTTCTAAAACAATTTATTTGTAATAATATAACAAATAAATTATATTATTGTTTTCGTATAAAAATGTTGGTGTATTTATTTTTAAATAAGAAGTCACAGAGTTTTGGCCGTGTGTAAGTAGGTCTAAAATAATGCTGGTGTGCGTTTTGTACACTTTACAATAGTATTGGCTAGGTACCTCAAAAACAAGTCACATAGTAATACAACAAGTATAGTAAGTAGGTATATACCTACCTAGATTTTAAGGGGGGCAAAGTCCAATATTCTTCCCCTAACCACTCATGCACTTTATTATCAGGCAAACTTGCCTGCCCATTTAATCTATAAAAAACTCTATGGTACTTATACAGGAAGAAGAATTTTAAATATCATTCATAAACTTCTTCACGTAAATCTCAATATGACATCTATCTAAAAATCTGTCATGTAAAAAGCAACTGAAAAAATTCTAGTGAATTGTTGAAAAAAACTAAAAATATTTTTAATAAATGTTCAGTAAGTATAATAGGCCTGGAGATAGTGACACAAAATTCTTGGTGATTTGTGCCAGTATGGCGGTTTTACAGGGGTATAATTACGTAAAGGCAAAACGGAAAATGATGGTCATAGCGCTCGCACTGGCAGCCCAAACGCGTGGGCGTTAATCGAACGTGTCGGATAAATAGTGAGTGTCGAACGATTTGTTCCACAAAAATGCTTGTATTTTCAGATAGTCGAAAAAAAATAAGTAGGCGAAAGCGTAATGCCATACTTGTCGGGTGCGGCTTACAACCCGCCATACCGACGCGAATACGTTAATTTTAATAAAAAAATTGAACCATTTGTACCAGGTTAATTTTTGCATAGCTAATCATCGTCAAGTAGCCATTCACGAAAATCACCTTGCCATACTTTTCCGACAGCGCCCAATGGCCGCCATACCACTGCAAAGGTGTAAGTTTTTTTTTCGCCAAACGATTTGTACCACCCTGAAACTTTTTTTAACAGTTCCCTGTATGATCATAAATAGGAGTCTGATAATGCCATACCTGTGGGAGGCAGCGGATGTGAATAATATTTTTTTCAAAATCCTAAGATTTCATACGTAATTCAAACGGTTTTTCAAGTATGGCGCCACTTTTTCCGTCTACTACAAGTATGGCAAATATAATAATGGTCACATTGTATCGTATAATTTCCAAAAATCCAAATGCCATACTGGTACAAATCGTCCAATTTTTATCACTTTTTTGCTCAAGTCCGATAGTCATCCCGCCCCATGGTTACAATCTGTAACAATTTTTTTTTGGTACAATTGTCAAATGACGAGACTACAACTATGCCATGATGTAAAAAATGATTTTATGTATCTTGTAGTCGTATTTTTAAAACGTGTCAAATAAATAAGTATTTCAAGTATGGCAGCACTTTTTCCCCCTACTAGAAGTATGGGAAAAATAATAACGGTCATATTTTGTCAAATACTTTCCAAAAATTTAAATGCCATACTGGCACAAATCGTTTGGCGAAAAAAAAATCTTACACCTTTGCAGTGGTATGGCGGCCATTGGGCGCTGTCGGAAAAGTATGGCAAGGTGATTTTCGTGAATGGCTACTCGACGATGATTAGCTATGCAAAAATTAGCCTGGTACAAATGGTTCAATTTTTTTATTAAAATTAACGTATTCGCGTCGGTATGGCGGGCTGTAAGCCGCACCCGACAAGTATGGCATTACGCTTTCGCCTACTTATTTTTTTTCGACTATCTGAAAATACAAGCATTTTTGTGGAACAAATCGTTCAACACTCGTTATTTATCCGACACGTTCGATCAACGCCCACGCGTTTGGGCTGCCAGTGCGAGCGCTATGACCATCATTTTCCTTTTTGCCTTTACGTAATTATACCCCTGTAAAACCGCCATACTGGCACAAATCACCAAGAATTTTGTATCACTATCTCCAGGCCTATAATAATTAATGTTTCATTCTGTTTCAAACGATTCAGCTCCGCTGAATCGTTTGAGCGGTAAGACTATACAATATGATAGTAATTAGTAACCCTTTCACATTTATGCCACTTGTATTATTATTATTGCCTGTATGTAAAGGTAAATACGATAAGTAGGTAGAGCATTTTTATTTACCTACGTAAGTTATCTTAGAGGTAATTCATTTTCAGTACCTAAAAGCCATATTATGTACACTGTACAAACCTTTTAACTTTCAGATAAAGAACTGAAGTATTATATTTTACTGTAAAAATATTAGTTATAAAAAGTATGACATCATTCGGTGAAAGTTCTTGGACGAAATGAAAGACGCCACGTTTCATAGACTGAACAGTAAATGTTGGAATAAAATAAAGACATTGGACTTTTCATGTCAAGCCAGTCAAAGGAGTTATAGAAGTTCTATTTGTACATGTAGAAAACATAAGAAAACACAAATATTTAAAAGGAATACAAACTCTGAACAAAGCTCTATTGATTTAGGCGTTGAAAGAATCAAAGTAGTGCATAAAAAGAAAATTGTTGTATATTTACCAGGTACGTTATTCAATGACCATTGACCAGCAGTATCACTAATTAGTAATTAATTATTCCAAAGGGAAAGCTAGTTTTCAATACAAAAAAAGTCTCGATATAATATCATTTTATTGATTTTTTGATAACGTTTTTTGATATGTCCACAGAAAACAAAGGAGTTCTGAACGTGACAAAAAATATATCATCAAAGTGTATAGGAGGCTCGGCGTCAGATCACAATACAGGTGATATTTATAAAAATATTCAGAATAAACACACGCCAAAAGAAAGTAGCGAATTCAATAAACGTAAAATTAAAAGAAGTGATTCAAAAACTCAACAACGCTATATACAAACGAGGGCTCAGAGGGACATTCATGGTGTAAAAAAAATATCAAATCCTAATAAAGAAGCTAATAAAATAAAGGATTACCCTGTTGAAACAAAAAATCCCAAGATATTGTCGTCGGATTCTTCAATAGAACGTATATACAATTTAGAATCTTCAACATCAGATACTTCTAAAATACTGTCAATTTCTAACGATGATAATTTAAAAGGCTGTAACAGCTTGTCCTTGAAGAATAATAGTAAAAGTTGTAGACGTGAGCCTCAATCTGAATTAAGAAGCCCGACGATTATAGAAAAGGCTAATGAAATTTTAAAACAAGGTTTAAGTTGGGTAAGAGAATCTTCTAAGGATTTAATAGGCAGAGAAAATTTCACTAAAGCGATTAATAAGGAAGTTTCAGTAACCTCCTCTCCTCCTTCTTTAACAGCCCGGTCTGTATCCAGTACTAAATTTCTTAGTCCAAAAGCATCTGTAGTTAGTCCTAGTAAAACGGAAAGACTCAAAGACTTCAATAAAAAAGAAAAGAGTTTAAAAGAAGAGACAAAAGCAGAAGACGTACGAACAATGTTTAAGTTGTGGGAGAAAAAATTTAACTTTGAAAACGAAAGTAACATTCCAAATGCACCAAAAACTGGCAATGTGTCAGTTTCAGAGGAGAAAGATATCGATATCTCAAAAAATAATGACTTAAAAGATACACAAGCACAAGACCACAAAAAGAGCAAAAATATATTTTCATTTTTTAGGAAAAAGAATAAAGACAAAAGCTCGTTTAAAGGAAAAAAGGTAACTGCTGGTCGTTGTGAGTTAGGCGATGGCATTGTTATCAAAATAGCACTAGACGATAGCCGTTCAATTATATCAAGTAAGAAAATTGATGACACAAAAATCGAAAAAAATATTCTGCAACAATCTTGGCTTAAGAAATTTATAACGAATTCAGGAGATTCACAAAAGAATGTTCAATTGAGATGGGACAACAAAACTTATGGCACAAGTAGCAATACTATTTCAGATCTTAAAAATTATACCTTCCAAGATGCTTCAATAATTTTACAAGAAAATACTAAACTAAGTCCCAAAGTCACTTCGCACGACGACAGCCATCCGAAGCATAGTGTGACTTTTAAACAAGACATAAAAGCTTGCATGATACCCAAGACTATTTATCAAACTCCAGTCAATAAAAACTCTCGCACACACGATAGTAAAAAAATATTTCCAAATAACAGCAAGAAGTATAAAGCTAAATCAAAGAATCATATTAAAATCTTTCTACCCGCCAGACACTTTTCTAGGAACTCCAATAAAAGTTCAGAATACATAACGATTCACATACCTGAAGAATACTTTTCAGAAGGAAGTGAAGACCAAAATCAATATACCGATGAAGAAGTATATAGCATAGTGGAATATGAGTCTAATAAGTCAGAAAACGTTTTGAAAGATGACAAAATTGCTAAGAAATTTCAGACAGGAGATTATTTGCATAATGATACAAAGGAAAACAGACAAACAATATTTCAAGCCTGTAGAGGAGTCGTTTTACACCAAAGCAATGCCTGTTTACCTAAAGTTATAGAAGTTGGTGTTATAACACACAGAGATAATATAACTTGTCTAGAAAAATCAATGTAAGTACCATTCATTTGTAATACGAATGAGCTTCATAAAATTAATTCTTCATATGCACAATTGTTATCAAGTAAAACTATTTCAATAATATGTATAAACAATGGCGATTTAATAAATAATAAAGCAGACGTTATAATTTCAGGAAACCTCAAGATAATCCAAATGAATCGCAAAATCTTCAACCACAGAGAAAGTGTGATCTGGCTGAAAATTATTTACTTGATTATTGCAGAAACGCAATCCCCCATGGCTTGGACTTAGACACATCTCAAATTAGCAAATCCCAATGGCAGTTAATATCATTAAATAGTTCGGATAACTATTCTAATAGTGATCAATGCACAGACATTAATGTAATGTCATCCAAATCATCAGAACGAGGCAATGAATTAAGTAAAATAAAGGACTGGAAACAAATCCAGACACACCATTTCTTTAGCAAAATCAGAAAAAAAACTTGCAGTCCTCTCCCTCCCTGCAATATTCGAACATGCCCTAAGGATTCAATAGAAGTGTGTAAGAAAAGAAAAATATATGCGTGCAGTAATAAATCGAAATGGGGAAATAATAGTATAGATGAAAAGCCCAAGATCGATGGCAAGATATCTGCATATAGTACTGAAACTGACGAAAATTGTATCGATCCATGCGCCAACATTAATGAAAGACCTCTAGATGGAATACTAAAATTCAAAGGAATATCTGACTGTAGTAACTGCAAAAAAAATGAAAAACTGTCCAGAAAAGCTGCTACAGTTAATCCTGATTCAATCTGTCAAATACCACAGCCACCATGCCTAGAAAAATGTTCAAGTGTACGAAATCCAATTTGTACTAAAACAAGTTCACCGACATGCCACGCTCGTTCACCTGAATGTTTATCACAAGAACTTAAAGTTTCTCAAACAGAGCCATCACAAACCAAAGTAACCCAAACAAAGTCACACGAGGTCACACCAAGCAGCTCTCACGCAATTTGTTTGAATGCAAAAAAATCTGACGCGAAACGTGAAAAAGCTGATGAGACTTCTCAAATTGATTGTTTTTGTTCTGGTGAAGAGAATGTCCTACCGACATCTCAATCTACAGATCTTCCCAAAGAAACTTTTCCATCTGGACATTATGTTCTGCCTCCTGTATGTCCTTTAGATCCGAATAGTTATTGTTGTTGCAAGCCAAATAGCAGTTTATTTACTACTAGAAGCAAAGCAATGCTATCGTCCCCACAAAATAAATATATTACTACAACATTCTATCAGAAATCGCTTAACATTACTAACAGAAAGAAATGTAACTGTATAGGCAAAAGAAATATAGTAACTAATAAATGTGCCCCAGATGATCCTAATTGTAATACAAATATGAATACTAAAAAAGAATCAAGTAATTTATTGAATACAGAGCTTGCATCAAAATCATCTTCAAAGAAAGAGATGAATGACGCTGAAATGCGTGCTAGAGAGGATGGGAATTCAGAAGAGGCAAAGAAAGACGAAGAAGAAAGAAAAGGCAACAAAAAATCTGCTTTGGCCAAGTCAGAGAGTGCCAAGGACAAATCTAATAAAATTGAAAGTATAAATAGTATCAACAAATTTAGTACCAAAGAAAAACCAGATAAATTTGAAGGAGTAAATTGTGACGAAATAGTAAGTACCAAAGAAAAAACTAATGGAATAGAAGGACTGAATCGTGAAGAGATTCCGAAGAAAAAAGAAGGTTCCAAAGAAAAAACAAATAAAATTGAAAAACCAAATTGTGACGAAATACTGAACGACGTATATAAGGACCCAACCCAGATGATAAAGGAACAAAAAAGCCTAGACAACTGTGGAATACAACGTAAATTAAGTATATCAGATATTATTGAAATTAATATTTGTTTGAAGTTTAAGAATACAGGGGTCAGCAAATCCAGAATCAAACCTCAACATGCTTACAATGTTGACGAAAAGTCAGACATCCATAACATAAGCACAAACTATTTGCAAACCTGCCCAGCTTACGAAAAAGAAGGTAGCCAAATAAAAGGCCAAACAGAAGATATAAACTTTACTATAAACATTCAATCTGTGAAGCCGAATTGTGATTCGTCAAATAATAATAGTCTGAACAATGCAAGAATGTTTCAAACAGATAATTCAATAAATTATAGTGAACATTTCTTGCATGATCATCGCCCAACTCTAGATTTCACAAATTCCATAAATAAAATTACATTTGCAAACGAGCAAATAGCGAACTTTGAAATGACATGTGGTACAGATTTTGCATCTTCAAAAGCATCTGATTCTTCTATTGTCATCAATGAAGACGTTATGGAAAATTATACTAATAATAATAATACAACGGATGATAATTCTGAGACAAGCGATTTTAATTCTCATCATAAAATAGAAGTTATAAACGACCTTCAGGAAGAGATTAAAAAGAACGAGGACGAATTGAGTGCTAATGAATCCGTTAAAGATATTGTGAATCGAAAACTTGTATCAATTTTGAAAAAACTTCAAAGAAATGAAAAGAAAGAAGTTTTGAAACAAATTTTAGAGATCGTAGGTAATATGAATTGTGAAAGAAAAGGAAAAAAAGTGAAACGAATAAAACATCTTATGCAGGCAGTTTTAACATCTGACAGCGAACACGATCAGGAAAATGATGTAAAAAGTACTAGGAAACCTTTGGATAATAGACCGTCCAAAAATACATTAAATCGTTCTGGATGTTGTTGTAACAAAAAAGTTAATGTTGAAGAACAAAGTTGTTGCAATAAAATTGAGATTGAAACAAAATACTGCTGCTGTAAAAATGTGGAAAGTGATAAAAAAGTTAATATTACTAAGGAATCCAGCGAAATTAAACAAGGTGTAAGTGCTCAAGAAGAAGAAAATTTCAAAGCAGAGGTAATACAAGATTCAAATAGTATTAAAATGGAATCAATTATTATGACAGAGGTGTCTACGACAATTGAATCGACGGTAGTTAGCGCTTCTTCTAAAATGGTGTCAAATATTTGCAGTCCTTTGAACCATACAAGACAGACGAAAGAAAAAGAGTTTGTATACTTGGCGAGCGATAAAGTTTTGTTCTTTCTATCGGATTCAAAAGATAATTTAGGGAAAAACAAAAATAGGAAACTGTGTAATAAGTCAGCACATGCTCTGCAGCTAAGAGAAACTAAGAAGGCGGTGTTAAAAATTTACTGCCAAAGAAGAATATCGAACTCTATCATTAAACTCCCAAAATTTATTTCTCGTAGACAACGCGCACCTCGGCCCATTAGATATTAAATAGTTATTTAGTTCATTATCAGAATTTATGGCAAAAGATATAGTTCCTAAAAATGTCAATGTATTTTTTTGTAATTTTGGTTGTGTTCTATGGAAATGGAAATAAAATTTGTTCTTGTTATAACAATAATCTTTTTATTAAATCAAAATATACAAAAGTACAAAATCACCTTATAAAACCAATTTAACAATTTTGTAATACAATATAATAATATAAAACCACAGACCTGACTATTTTACCATGCTTTAGATTTTTTTATTTACCTTTATGCCCGTAGGATATAAGCCAAGTAATTATAAATTTACATAATTTTTCTATTAGTGTATTTAGGACCATATTTCTTATGTAGGTATTTTCTAACTCCACCCCTTTCTACACCATTAAAATATATTAATCTGAAAATAAAGAAGGCGTTACAAAATTACAAAATAAATAATTCTCAGATACAATAGAGAACATTACGCAAAGGTCGGAGAAGAGGGTGCTACTAGCGCATATAGTAAACAATTAGCCCAAAATCTGACATGTTGCACACGTCTTATCAGAATATTGAGAGAACCGTTGATGTCTACCTTTCCTTGGTGTCTACTAAACTTTTTGTTTCCTGTATTTTTACAACTTACAACAACGTATAGTAGGGCTACATCAAGACATAAGGTCATGGTGTCCATTGAGTATTGACAAAAAGGCCATTTAGAAGGAACGTAATGCAATACAAAGAATATGGCCGGCTCCCATCCAAAAGTAAGTAAATTTTTACGTATTTTCTTCGAGCGTTGGCCGCCAATTTCGTTTAATGGATGAAAAAAGAAATCAGCCCATCAGCATTTCTTTAGCAAGCAAAAATTTATTTGTAGTTGAGTAGCCACTATATTTAATTGTTGCATTTTTGTTTTACTAATAGTTCACACCCGGAATGAGAATAACATGAACTAAATATCGTTGGTAATATTATGTTAATTATACAACTGATATACATACCTTTTCTTTGGTAAATCGTCACGTGCTATATCATTTACAGTCTTGTCTGTAAAATTAAAAATAATAATTAGTTTGTTGTATGAACAATTAACAAAGATGATTGCTGAAAGCCGATTCCAGTTAAAGTGAAAGCAATCTCGTTTCGTTATCACTCCATAGGAGATATTGAAGTTATTAAGTAGAATCGTCCTTTTAAAACAAGTACAAAAGACGTGCACAGCTTACCTCGAACTACGAACCCAAAACCGTGTCAGTTAGCACATCAATAATTGTGAGATAGTGAACATAACGCTGAAGGGCCATCCATATATAAAGTCATTTTCCCCTTCCCCATCCCCACTGCCAAACTTAAGACATTATGTCCTGAAAACCTGGAGTCTGATTCACAATGCATTTAGCGTTATACATTTTAATCTTATATCTTTAAACGAGCAATTCTTGTATATATATAATTGGAATCTCGGAATCGGCTCCAACGATTTTCATGAAATTTAGTATAAAGGGGGTTTTGGGGGCGATAAATCGATCTAGCTAGGAATCATTTTTAGAAAATGTCATTTTATTCGTGTTTTATCGTATACCGAGCGAAGCTCGGTCAAATAGCTAGTTTATATTAACATGACGTATTCCCTCTCCACTTTCCCTATGACATAATATCTGGATGAACCCTAAAATAGTAACACTCAATTATTCAGTGCAATATAAATTATTATTTTTATATTTACGACTCTTTATCTAATTATGGATAATTTCTATTTTAATATACATATTGTGTCCTCATTTTCTTTTATTATTTTTTTCTTGTAATATATTTTCATGATTATAATTTCATACGAATTACATATTAAAATAATTTCTTATATTTTCTTTGTTATTGGCATTTTCATCCGGGTAGTACTGGTAGGATTATGAAAATATTCACTTTGAAGTGGGTAAACTATTATATTTTACTAAAGGAATCATAAAAATAAAAACAGTTTAACGTTGAAATACACGTTTAATCGATCATTCTCGATTTACAGAATAAGTACGTTCTCATGCTGTGGATTTGCCGAGTGAAGGGTTTAATGTTGCACACGCTAGATGGCGCTGAACACATGATTTTCTAAATAAAACTGAAGATGGAAAAAATATATATTACAAGTAGCAATAATTTACTTCATATCTATTTGTTGCACATAAATATTTATAATAAACGGTTGTCAATTATAGGATAATAGTAACAGATACAATTCAAGGCTAAAACAACGCTCCACTGGGAATCCACAGCTTTACATATACATTACAACATATAGCACTAGCAAACAACAGGACGAATACAAAAACGCTGTACATTACATATTTAACAACAACCATATCTATTGATCTGAACAGTTTTAAGAGTAGACATTTTTCAGTGGAAATATACTCTATGCGGTAAACGATTCAAAATTTTGTGAACTAGTCAAATTTAAATTACAAAATAGTTGTCCATTTATCAAAACAACGGACGGTGAAGCTAGTACACTACATACAAACAGTAAACGTTAGTATAATTTTTAAACAACTTTAAGCCTGATTCACAATGCCTGATTCGACTCGGATTCGACAAATTTTATTCGCAACAGCCAATAGACTTGCGCCGCGCCGAGCGTTGACCAATAAATCAGATATTGTGAATAGTCTCGCAGTCGCAGAATTAACATATAGAGAGATATTTTAATTCTCAAAAGGAGTAATATTCTGTACGTTGGCACAACGTTGAATCTACATAATATTACCACTGAAAAAGACGTATTTACAACAAATCTAAGCTACGGGTCCCTTTTCGAATATATACGGACCCCTTCGTTTAATATATTATGCATGATTATAATATAAGAAAGCCAGTAAATGCAGCGTCCCATTTCTTTTCAGTATTAGACAAAAATGGAACTTTCATGGATAATAGGAGCACTATAATATTATATTCAAATTTCATTAACAAATCTACATTACACGTAAAAAAAACTAGCTAAGATTTAACAATTTCAGAGATTCGTGTATCACATTACAGAAAAAAGTGGATTATTCGATGGGGTTTGGTTTTGTTTATATGGGGCATTTAGCAGAGGTTTCTTGATAAGCGTTTTGGTTATTATTTGGAAGTTACAATCTTGTTTACTGCAAAAAACTTTAACCTAAAATAATGTTGTGTTTTCCATTAAAATATTATTTGGGTTAAAATTAAATTATTCGAGCAGCTTCCAAAAATCATGGCCATAACATTGTCTGCTCTATTGATTTTATTTTAGTATAAAAATTAAGTATAACGCGGAAATGCCAGCTTTAGCTATTCATTGTATACTTAGCTGCCAACATAAGCAAGCATAATATAACATAAAAGATTGATATTGATTTTCGTTAGGCCGTGGTTTTCTCGTATCTTTTGTATTATTCTTGAACCTATTTTTTATTTTGATTATCTGAAATAATTATTTTTTTGCAGCTAAGTACCTACCTAACTGTTTCATTGTTAATATTGAAAAAAGTAAAATTATGGAGAATGGATATTGTTTGAAAGCATAATAATTCTCTTAACTACATTTAAAATACAAGTGCAATGCACACTCAATAAATACTGGTGATTATCTAACTTAAAGCAAATGGTAATAATGGATAGGTACAATTAAAAATACATTATCCAATCGAAATTATATACAGGAGAATAAAGAGAACAGGTACATTTAAATAAAGTTAAAATTGAGCACGATATTGCATTATCGTATATGAAAAAAAAAGAAAAAAAAAACAGTACTTATATATATTAATAGTAAAATTTAAATAAGCAAAATATTTTATAAATGTTTAAATTAAGATACATTAAAAAGGCGGAGAGAATAATTATTAATCCACCATTCTCACAGATTTTGTCAGAAATCCCTAAATATTATTGCATCGTTATGTTATTAAATTATTATGATTATGAAAACAAAATAAAAGTAAAAAGGCACAGAACTCTCGGTGGGGTTTGTGTGAAAGGTCTTTACTTTTTTGTTCAAAATTCTAAAATAAAATATTTTAGAGTTTGTTTTCTTTAATAAGTCCAAAGATCTATTTTAGCTTATGCATTTTTATTATGCTTTTGATTGCTTGAATACTATGTTAATATATTATAAATAAGTGTATAATAATTAAAAATATTAAGTATAGTACTTAACGTAATATTGATTTTTTTCATTACTACTTAAATATAAAAAAAAATGCTCAAAAGAAAATAGTGAGAACATGATTTCGCTAATAATCGTATATCTAATGACAAGTTTTAAAAAATTTGATTTCTAGCAAATTACCTAAGGAAGGCCCCATTACATGATAACAAATGTTAACTTACAGAAGAAACTGAGGACTACTTTTTATGAAAATATTATAATCAATAATTAAGATCTTGTACACAATGGCTTAGAAGACGATAACACTAGTTTTTGTTTCTAATTGCCTGAATCTTGAAATAAATGTCGAAATCACCCAACCATTTCAACAAAAAAATAAGGAAAGATTATTTGGAAAAGTGTGCGATTTTATAACAGAAATATTACTTAAATTTACTGAAATTTACAAAATATTGTGCTGTGTAACATAAATTATGAGTTCATATTATTCTATGTTCAACTATTTTTTTATTTAAAGTTTTAAAACAATTTTTACATAAAAAAATTTAAACCTTATTTGATACCCCGAACCACAAATTCTATCTACAAAACGCATCCAACACACAAAAATATTCCCGATAAACCTTATAATATTTCATTCAACTCCTTGATTGTATAAAATCGCACACGGAACCTTTTTGGTTTTTGGACGTTGGCGTGTAGCAGAGACTGCGTGTCGGAGTCTAACTGAACTCCTCTCTCTCCGTCTGGTGGACGTCGTATGATCTTATCGTAATGCTGCTCGTCTCTGACGCCAGATGAGTTATTTCTACCTGTTAATTTATATCTATGGATTACTATTCGATATATTATGACTAGATGTTGCCCGCGACTTATGTAGCCGGATATTTAGTAGCCATGTGTGCCAAAATGTATGATTAATCTATTCAGAGTCTATTTGATGCAGACAAACAAAACTGTCCTCTGTATATTAGTATTGATGAAATAATGATAATTATTGCTACTTACAAGGGATAAGCGTATTAACTTGAGCAATGTTGGGCACTAGCAGGGTTAAGCATCACCTACTGAAGCATGCTGCATTCATGTAGATCACAATATTAACGATATTCCTGGTTATCCCATATATGTATAAGTTTTGTACGTTGTTGTATTGTTTTGTAACAACGATGTTTAATTATTATTGATCAGAAAGTAATGTTACTTTCTTTGCCATTCCATTATTTGTGCTATACCTCTAACCTCAAAAAGTTTGAGAAACATAACAGATCAACTCTCAAAAATAGCATAAAATGAATAATTAGGTTTTCATGCATACATTTGAATACCGTGTTTTTTAAAGAATTACAGACGAATCTAAATATATTATGAACAATTACATAATTTAACCTAATTAGCTATGCTTATTAAATGTAACAGAAAATTAAAGTAAGTAATAAAAACCTACTTTAAAAACGTTCCAATTATGATTTAAGTAGCAAATGCATGAACATAACATTAAAATGTTATATTTTTTTATTTTTGTACATAAATGTGTATTTTTTTATTTTTAATCAATACAAAAACTACATTTTACGATAATGATATGCACAAATAAAAAGCCTATTTTAATAAGATTTGCAATTTCATATTTTGAACTACTTATATTTTTTATAAAAAGTCTGTTTCTGAAGCCATAGACGTGCGCTAGTGAGAATTTGGAATTTTGGAAATATTTTTTCTATATTTCTTTAAGATTGATAATATACATAACAAAAGATAAATTATTGAGAATATGTAACGTACGCTTAACGAATTATTACAAATAATTTCTTTTTTCAAACAACAATTTTTCGATACAATTTACACTAACTACAATACTTTTTGTTGGTCATCGTCGTTTTGTTTAACAACATTAGTATTAATAAATGAGTAACATGCTTTGCATTTTTTTGCATTGCATTCAGAAATTTTGTAACTTTCGTTAAGAGGGCGTAGAGAGCAAAATTCACGATTTTATAATTAATTTTTTTATACTTGATAATAGGCTACGAAATGTTTCATTTTTTAAACAAAGATAAGTACTACATTATACTTGCGAGCATATATTTTTTCGCTAAGTATGGACCGTACTTAGCGAAAAAACGATATTTTAAAATTTTCTCGAAAAAAAAAATCACAAAGATGCATCTAATTTTCACATTTTTTCAATTTCCAAAACGGTGCATTCAACTGAGTCAATATTTTAATAGATAAGTAATGTAAAGTTTTATTAGCGAGAGCCTGGACTTGCGAATTTCTAAAATTTTGTATAATACTAACTGACCTGACAGACGTTGTCCTGTGACCTGTCTAAACGATGATTATTTAATTCGAATAATCATCGTTTAGACAGTAATTAATAATTAATCATCGTTTAGACAGTAATTAATAATTAAGAAAAAATAGATTAAAATTAGTATCTCCATGCGTGCCCATCAAATTAAATTAAATAGTTTAGGCGAAAATCATAAAAGTTTATTGTGCGGGAACCATACATTTTCCGGGACGACAAGTATCCCTTGTCCTTTCCCGAGACTCAAAGTATCTCCATACCATAAAGTTAATATTAATTACCTTTATGGTCCATACCAAATTTCATAAAAAAATACTGCATAGTTTAGGCGAAAATCATAAAAGTTTATTGTGCAGTAACCGTACATTTTTCTGGGACAAAATGTATCCAAATTTGGTCTTCGGGACTCAAAGTTTCTCTTATGTCAAATTTCAGCAAAATCGGGCCAGCCGTTTACGCGTGATGTCGTGACTCGTGACCACGCGAATATGGAATTCATTTTATATACCTATATAAAATGGCAAAGCAACGTTTGCCGAGACAGCTAGTACCTACTAGCTGTCCCGGCAAACGTTGCTTTGCCATAATAATATAAAGTATTTCGCCCATATTATTATTTTATTGAAGTGACTAAATAAGTATGTCGCCATGGTAACGTCCCTTTCCCGTCCCGTCGCACAAACAATGGTCCCCGTCAGTCTCAGGTTGTAATAATTTACTATTATTTATTCAACAAATGCACTTATCAATATATAAAGTAGCCAGTAGCCGATTCTCAGACCTACTGAATATGCATATAAAATTTGGTAAAAATCAGTAAAGCCGTTTCGGAGGAGTTCGTGGACTAACATTGTGACACGAGAATTTTATATATTAAAGATTTATCGAGTTATCAACATATTAATCTGTTTTTGCGCCGATTTTGCGTCGTTCTTTTTCAATTGGCATATGAGTGACAAGCGTAAGAGTGAAGAGACAAGGACGATGTTTTATTTTTTGCTTTATTCGCCCCCTTAAGTGAACTTTAATAAGTAATTTCGATTAAAAAGTTTACACACCTAATGTATTTGGTTAAAAAATATATCGTATAGGATAGGTGAAAAAAATAAAAATGTTGCTTTCTATGTAAGTAAAAATACCATAGAATCACCAAAAATATCTACAGAGTAAGAGCAGTAGAAAAAATAAAATCTTACAGTTGAAAATCTGCAAAAATGTACAAAATATGTTTCTTCGTCAATTCGTCTATTATGAATTCTGAGAAGGGATTCATGTACCTAAGTATGAAATTGTACTAACATTAAATTTACAAAAAAATGCAAAAAAGGGTTTTAGGCATGGCACTGTTTTCGCCACCATTTACAAGTGTTTCCAACTAATTAACATTATTTAACACATATTTTATTGTAGTTTAATATCTTTTTCATCCTGGCAGCCATGTTGTTTTTTTCCCAAACAGGAAGCACACACATACGTAATTCCAAAATTGAAAATGAGAATAATAATAATAAATAATCAACTAGTAAGCTAGCATCGATAACACTAAAACAAAGAAATCAACGCACAATTTTCATCATTTATAATCTAGTTCTACTTTTTTCTTCAATTGCAACTATGAAATCCACCAGGTAAGCGGCGTCCAAAAATAAAATTTTAGCTTTTTAATGCAAATACGCTGTATAAAATTAATTTCCTAACGTATTCATATGAGTCTAGTCTCGTATAAATCAGTAAATAAAATCCTGGTACAGAGAAAACTGAAAAGTATTTAATAAAAGAAACATATTTTATTTAGGGGCAAATGAATACGTTAGAATAATTAATATGAATGTTATAATTTTTAATGCTGAAGCGTCGGTAAAAATAATTAGCAACCACTTTGTGTTGCCAATTCTAAAAATTATAGTCACTACTGGTTTTTTGCAATTTAAGTCGATTTTTCGCATGTAGGTATATTGTATACACAAAATTGCCGTTAGATGGCGCTTTGAGTTTTGTTTAGGTTTTTTAAAATTATTTCGTAAATTACACCAATAAAAACCCATTATAAGCGTGCACTGTGTGTTAGTTCAAATGCGTTCAAGAACGTACATACTTTAGTAATTACTATAAATTGATTGTTCTAAATCACGGACAAAACGTTTTAAATGACGGGAATTTAAAACGCTTAAATTTTTTAAAAGTTTTAAAGTATGTATTTACTCAAGATATTATATCAATTAGCCAATTCATATTAGTAAAAGGCTTGGGTAATTTGCTTATTAAGGAAGTAAATAGAGCCATTGTAGAGGTAGACAAATTTTCTAAAAAGTGGATTCGATTAAATGCTTAAATAGTAAGCAGCTCTATTAACTTGCTTTTTTAACTGATTCAGATATTTTATATGTTTAAATTTTTATCAGAATATTGTTAACAGCACCTGTATCTGAATAAGTTATAAGCATGTCATCACATTCAGATACATACTCCTTTACATACTAACACATGCGTAAGCAGTATATTTCTGATTGTGACTTACGTATAAAAGGTCTATAGTTATTGCTATGAGAATGATATTTATGGTGATGTACGTACCACTTCAGTGGTGAGGCAGTTGATCTGTGTGGCTCGCGGCGGGGGCGGCGGGCGGGGGGACCGGCGCCCCATGCTCGGAGTCACCCCTCGCCCCGGAGTTAGTGGGTAGCCTTTGTAACACACGTCACGTGATCAATTCGTGATTTACACACACATACGCAGGTAATACACGCATGTAGGGATGGCGTACGCACGCTCACACATTCGCCACATGTACGCACGTGCGCTAGCTATACGCGCACATGTACGCTAGTATGGTCATACGGACGCCCATTATTGTATTCATTTATTATAATAGTAAGTGTATTACTGTTTTCTATAACAGTATTTTTGCTCACTCAGTACATATAATTAAAATATTTATTTATTTATTTATAATGAACAAACTTAAATGAGATAAATGATGATATTTAAAGAAATGACATTAACCTTGTTCGCTGCTGCTGGACTCTGTAAAACTCGGCGTTCCCTCCGTCCATGTCGGGGTTGATCCTTCTACAGAAGTGGGCGGTGTCCAACACACGCTGGAATTAATAAGTTTATATTTTAATGTGAAATAAACTTTTTAAAAGCAAACAATTTCTTAGTAATTAAACCTAATGTAATGCCTTACTTGGGAATAACATTTTAAATTCAGTATATCTAGGGATTTAACTGTGGCAGCCGCAATTTGTGTTTAGAGCAAGTGCCATAATATGTAAAAAAGAAAGCGATAACATCATACAACATCTTTAATGCTATCACTCTCTACAAGATGTAACAAAACTAAGTGATAATACTTTAGGGTGTGTATGTTTCCTATTTAAAATTCACTGTGAAAGTATATTAGCAGCACTGAAAGAACAAAATATTTTGTGATTTGTATGGGCAAATTTATGACGCTGGGGCGCTTGTCCATACAAATCACAAAAAAAAATACTTTTTAAGTGCTGCTACTTTCACAGTGAACTCTAAATAAGGAACACATACACACCCTAAAGTATTATATTACTTAGTTTTGTTACACCCTGTATAAACGAGAAAAATAATACCTCGCTTCATTACTCCTCGCGCTGCTGAGGGCCGCCGGTGTTAGCGCCAGGGATGACGCCGACGACGTCGTCATGACGCTCGCAGCACTCGACGCGCCGCGCCGCCGCCCTGAGGCGCTCGAAGAGGTGGTTGATGATGAATTAGTTCTACTCGACCTCTGGGGCAGAGACTCTTCGAACGGTGGGGGTGGCGTCGAGCAACAGGACAACGGCACGCCAGCTGATACACAACTAGCGTTACTAAAATATGAACTAGCTTTGGTCGATGAGCAAGGGGTAGCATAATGAATGAAAGACAAACATGCAACACGGGCAAGGACATACAGTACGTTAAGCGGTAATGAGAAACAAACAAGAGATGCATAAAATAATAACAGAAAAGAAAACGCAGCTTTGTTTATTCAAACAAATTACAGAACATGCAACATACATTTAAAGATTCTCTAAACATTTAACCGTAACTAAAATCATTGCATTTCATTTCAACATCCAAAGACTCCGTATACTCTAGTTACAGTATCTCTTCAAACTCTTTCTGCATGACATAAATCTTTCTATTGTCGAGTTTTCTTTTGAAACTCGCTCTGTTTTCCTTGATACCCGCTCTGGGTGTACGTATAGGTGGGTTGGGTTCAGGAACCCTCGTCACGGTGAATTTACTTATTCTCTCACTCACTAAGGACTGGGGCTGTGGTTTTATTCGTGGTGGGGGTGGTGGCGGGGCTCGGCCTTTTCTACTCGGAGCAGGTCGTTTCGGAATTCTGTTATTCGGCGCCTGACTCTGGGGAGAGTTTTCGAACATTTTTTTTCTTTCGGTAACGAATTGGCGATTCTCAACGTTTCTTTTCCCACTCAAACTCTCTCGCGAAGATATCACAGAATTGATTTCTGTTTCGGATTGCGTCTTGTAAATTTGCCTTTGGAATAAATCTATGTTCGATCTCGCTTTCATCATACACACTTCCTGCTCCTTCTTTGCCTCTTCTACGCAATGCTCCTCTGTGTACGGCTTTATCTCTATTTTCGGTGTAGTTTTAGTATTTCTGTCTTTCTTTGACTGATTAAAAATGAACTTTTTGGTCAGGCCTGATATCAAACCGCCCCTAGTGTTATTTCTTTCACTCGGTTTCTCCGATTCATCGTTGCTCTCTTTCTTGGACAAATTTATTTTCAATGTATTTATTCTCGACATTAAACCCTGCGTCTTGGGAGTAGACTTCGGTTTTGGTGCGGGTTTCGGAACGTTTAGTTTCATTTTCGGAGAATCTAAGGTGTCCAAAGACCGCGAATCTTCTGTCTGGAATGTATCTTGTCTCGTAGGTTTTAACAACGATATTGTTGTCGTGTTTACAACAACTTTATTGTCTTCTTTTATTTCGTGGACGACGATAAATTCGTCGCTACTCGAGTCAGTGAAGGAGTCACCGTCGTACTCCCCAGTGTCCAAGTGTTCACGTACTGCATAATTTATATTGAAATTAGCCATCATATTGGATTGCGCGACCAAGCCCTTCGGAGGTGGTATTTCCTTGAGTACGTCTCCCTCTTGCACGTAACCCAAGAAAGAGTTGGAAGCTTCTAGTTTTGGCAGTCGATAGGCATGAGCAGAAATAGAGGGTGGAGTACGGCATGCAACAGAATCACTATACTTCAAATCATGCCCATAGAAGTAAAAATCATCGTCGTTCGTGCGATACGGTTCTGGTAAATCGTTAACAGTAAAGAACAAATTTTGATAATCACCTTTAGTGTCATGACTGGACGCTTGGGAATGTGCACCGCCGCGTTTAGTTTTTGGGGAGCCTCTAGGGGGCACGGGCGGAGGCACTCTTTGTTTCTGCGAGCCTTTAAGAACCGCGGGGAAAGCGACGTCCGGCTCTGATGGTGTGGTTTTCGCCGTGGCTTGGGAAACTTTGGCCGCTGTAGAAACAGGAGTGGTCACAGACGTAGGTGTTATTTGAGCTGTCACATCAGTCAGGGACACTACAGGTAAAAGTAAACGCTCGACGGTTTGTATAGGTTTATTAAAATCGAAATGTACATTGTATAAATAAAATATCGAGTAAATAGTATTGGCACCGGAGGGAGAGATAAAGCATGGTGTAACAAAAGATTTGTGATTCGAAGCGTAGTCGAGGTTAGGAAGTTATATGTCCAAAATGGCGTGTTTGTATTTATATTTTTTATGTTGAGCTTGACCGTCAATGCATCGTATTTATTATTGGTGCAGTGTCGAGTGAGTTAAAGAGTAAAGCATGCAGATCGGTAGGAATAAGTGAAAAGTAAACGATACCCAATAGTAAAAGATCCAATAGGTCAATAGCAGCATGAAATAAAAGAATTACAATCATAAGTTTAACTTATGTACCCATTGGTCAGTTATAACACGGATAAATTACTAGGAATGAAGGAAATTTTAAAATAAATTCTCGTATTTATTTTAAAAGATTAAAATACATATTAAGCATTTATGGAAAAAAAATGCGAACCAAAATTGAAATCTAAGATGAATAAAAGAAAAAACTTTAACGATAAGGATTTTTACATGAATGTTGAATTAGGAAGATGAACTACATATAACTAATTTTACACTATGCTAGTGGTTATTTTTACGCATTTGAAATTATTAGGTACTATTTTAATATTGTTTATCTTAATTACTTAATTCCAATATCAATTATTAAGTTATCCCTCTATCGTAGATTCGTGGAAATCTATTGTTAAGTCTCCCGCAAACGATCAAACATCAAACACGTCAAACACGTCAAACATGTATAAACTAGTGTTTGACGTGTTTGAAGAAAATTTGGATTACTACGTGTTTGACGTGCTTGATGTTTGATCGTTTGCGGGAGACTTTATGGCGGTCGAATTCAACCGCTTGGGAGTTGAAGCATTAGACTACACAATATGACAAAGCTGCTAAAATAATAAGTACGCACGCAAAATAGGCACCGGTACGGGCACGCAAAACAAGCCCGCAACTGCGCACGCATTTTGCGTATAGCAGCGGGCAACTTTGTACGAAAGCCAATTTTTTTTAAATATTCTTATCATCATCATATCAATCACCTCACCTGCTTTCGCTGGAGCACTACTTGATGTGGTGGCTGCTATCCAATTAGGAATAAGAGTTTTTACTTTCATTATTATAATATTTCTTATATTACATTATAATTATAATACTTAAAGTATAATTATGTAGTTGCAATAAAGAAATTACTTTTTCTAATAAACATTCCATATGATTTCATACTAAAACACATTTTAGCAGTTATGTTAAAATGTGTTTTAGTTATAGTTATATAAAAAGGGTATCGAAATAAAATATCGATTTCTAAGACTCATTTATTGTTTGTGTCTGCCCTTCACAATTAAAAATTATTACATCCATTTCTGTATAAACTTATATACATAAATCTTCAAATTTATATAAACTTAATTGCTTTAAGTAACTGCCAACATAAGCATTGGAAATAATTTATTATAATACTTTAAACCTTATTGGTAATAGTGTATAAAGAGAAACCAATAAAAATACTCGTTTCTCACTTTCACTTGACAATATGTTGAGTGAAACAGAATATTAATATTATTGTGCTTATTGGTTTCTCTGTCTACACAAATAGGAATCGTAGTCGAACAAATATAAAATACCCTCCTCGCCGCGTCTTACACAAATAATCCTTTACTCCCAAAAATAATACTAAGCTTTGTGATATTTGAGAATATTGTAATATCATTTTCAGCACATTTTTGCTTTTCTACATTCATTACTAGCATCGACATTACAACGATAGTTACACACAGATATATACATTATACCAGAGACCAGCCATTGATTATACATACATAGAAGTTCAAGTAGGCAAGTTATTTTTTTACTACATAAAGCATTTATTATTTTTTTTAAATATTAGGACAGTCTTGTAACTGTTACTATATTTTTTAATCGTCAGTATTTTAATTATTTTTTAAAATTGCGTGACACCATTTATTACATTTCTATAACTATTACGTCAATAAATAGATCGTTATTTCTGCAAGCGATCATAACATAATTTAATAACAATAACCATTCCTTCTCTTCAGTCGTTTTCAAATGTTATTTGACAATAACTCTATTTTATGCATTTAAGATAGTTTATAATTTAATCAGTAACATTTAAATTTTTTTCTAAATCGTTTTTATGCTTGCAACATTCAAATTATTGGAGATAAATACATTATGCTAACATCTTTCACAAAACATATAACACTTTTTAGGTCCTACTTTTTATTAAAAATAAAAAAATTCTCGCATTTAACATTTACTTTTAATTTTCAAAGTGAAACTGAAAAAATTAGTACTTACTGATAACTACCTGGAAGACAATTATAAAGTAGTACTGATAACTACCTAACATTAAACGGTTTTAAACGTGTCTTTAAATTTAACAGTACAATATACATTTTGTGCATGTTTTGAAATATTAGAGGAATGAATATTTTGCCATAGCACCTAGAAAATGCAGCCCGGTACTGCTAAACCTTGAAAAGAACCCTTTTCATTTACAACAGTAATATCGTTATATGCAATAATTATGTAAATAGAAATGATAAATAATGCATACTTGGATATATCATCCAAAATAAGATTTTCTACTTATAAAAATAGCAACAAAGGCACTATAAGCATAGTCAATTTGATCAGTTCTATTTACTTGCAAACATTAACATGATTTCAAGGTTAGTTTACATCGAGACACAACGATGCTTGCTTGATGCTGTAATACTATGCTGCATCTTTTGTGTCCCTATTTAAAGTGCCGTAGTGTTTCGGTGTAAGCCGACCCTTACAAGAATCTCAATTTAATAAATACTCCTTTACATCCATCGGAATTTAATCCAGATATTTCCAATACAGTTCTCAATCCGCGGGTACTTTTATTATAGTACTCCCGCTATCTTTGGTCGTGTAAATCGCAGCGTTACCTATACTCTTGACGTAGTCGACTTTGGTTATGAACGTTTCGGACTTCGAATCTCTGATTTGCTCCTCGCCGTTCAGTTGAATGACTGAGACGTGTTCTTTGACTCTCATCTCGACGTCGCTTCGAACCGTCAGGGGCGAATCCGGTTTGATGTACACCGTTTGCGTCGACCGAACTTTCCTGAATCGCATATCTTTGGGTAGAGTCGACGCGTCCCTCGCCTCGACCGTCATAGTTGGCGTCGCACTCCGCGTCCTAAAACTAGAGTTCATATTCTTTGGGAGCGTATTGGCGTCCCTAGTTGGGGTTATCGGCGTGCTCTCGGCTTTAACTAGCCCTATGTCGACGAAGAACTGCTTGAACTTTTCCACGAAGGTCGGCGACTTCGCTCTGTTGAGGCTACTCGAGAGCCTCTCGTTGGAATGTTCCTTGGAGCTGACCTCGTCTATCCTCTCCGGTATGTTGGTCATGCTTCGATGCTTGGAAATATTGGTTCGTCGCCTCCACCTGTCATCGTCATCTTCGTCTATAAACGGAATCTCCTGGTAGTTATTCTCGTTTCTAGTGTCGACTGATGCATCCTTTAAAATTTTACCGCCGGAGGTGACCTGCGTGATTGTCTCCGCTATGTATATTTGAGGTACGCTGGTACTGGTGTTGTCCGTTTGTATGCCGCTGTCCGCGAGGCTCCCGTTGTATATATGCGAGCTGCCCGCCCCGGTACTTAGAACCTTGGTCAGCTGATCCGAGAGCGACTCCATTCTGTCCTGTATCAGGGACGATCTGTACGCATTGTCCGCGTACGACGTCCCCGGCTCGCGAATTAAATTCGACATGTCGAAATCGATCCGCCGCGGAAACGGAAGCCTGTCCATAGTTTTGGTTCTGTCCGACAAGACGGAAGGATACTCCGTGGGCAGCTGGTGCCTCTGGTTCCACGTGGATATCGTGGTGTCTGTAAAATCGCTCATGCTAGATCTCAGCGAAGACCTAGGTGACAATCTCTGCCTCATATAGTCCGGGTTATAGTCCTTTATCGGTCGCCCGATGACTTTGCTTCCTGTGTACAAATTACGACGTTTAATATTCTCTCTCTCTCTTTCTCTCTCACAACACATGGTACATTTCAGTTTATTTCTCACCCCGGTACTGGATCGTCATGCCGGGCACAAACCAACACCGTTAGCACAAAACACAATCGATCGGCGCGGATTCAATCACGGATGTCGCGGTGTAAAAATTCGGTCAAAAATTTGTAAAAAAAATGAAAAAGAAAAGACACAACATCTATAGGAGATTACCGGACAGGAGGAGGGGAGGGGATACTAAAATAAACTGAAATGTATATAATAAAGGTACCAAACGATGTTTAACCGCATTCACATTACGGGATAGGATCTACTTCTAGCTACTGATGAGATGTTATTCGTCATGCGGGTAGTTAGAAAATAGTGCATGCAATTTGTCAATAAACTAATTAAACATAAATAAAAATAATTTTATATTAAAATTTTGGATTTTTGGTAATTTAATCGAATGATATTCGATGTTTTTATTATGATGCAGGTGAAAACTACACATACCTGTGTTATCGATTTCTTCCGCGGGTCTCGTCGATGGCTTGGCGATGCTCTTTCTCTTCGAGGGCGAGTGTTTGAGTGCTGGAAATTTTAAATTTAAATATTAGAACATCGTAAAAAAATTAAATGGATGTGCATTAGTCTTTGCCTGGCGATAAATTCGAATCGATACTGCGTGATACATAAAATGCCAATAAAAAACATCAAGCTGCTTTTTGACTGTGCCTCGTTGTCAAATAAAAAAATGAGCATACGAATTACAAAAAGCTTTGCCAAATTCAAATAAAATCACGTCTCAGTGAAAACCATGCTTCAGATTTCATTTCTGAATTTATTAGACAGAGAGAAACGTTAGAATTTAGAAATAGAAATTTAGAATATATTAATAATCGTAACAGAGTTTGCAGTTATTCATATATAAATTTTATAGACAGACTTTAGAAAAGTATAAAGAGACAGAAAAAAAGTATCATGAGTATGAAAACTACACACAAGTCTATCTACGGAGAAAGAAAACCAGAAATCGGGCACAAACTAATCGGAGAAAAATGGAGAAAACAGTGCGAATGAAAAATCGACACATAATACAGGGCCGGTAGTTCTACAATCGAAATTGCTATAAATATAATTTTGATCGTAAAGTTGTACCGAAAGATATAGTAATTTATAACAATCTCCCATTAGGACGGCACAAGAATTAACTGGTAACACATCATGCTAATTTGTCTGTCCTTCACTTACTCAGACCTCCAGATATCCGCGCCAGAATCCAATTACGGACAATTGTTGGAAAGGAATAAAAAGAAACAGGTATTATTCTCAATTGACAATGTCGGGGCAGGGGCGTGCATGACTTTCACATGTTCAACATAAATAACGTCATGCGAAAAACAGAATTGCCAGAAACAAAAACTAAACATGCCGAATTCAAAATTAAATTGCTTCGAAAAAAAAAAGTAAACAAATTGGATTTTAAATTGGTAATAAACAAAAAAACATCCACCTGCAAAAGTGAACGCCTACACTTAGGTTTGGGTGTTGGTTTTGTTGCTATACTAGTCGAAATGAGTCTTATGTTACAAAGAACACTATTGTAAACATTTCAAGAAATAGCAATCAGAACCTATTGCACTAGCTCCTAGTTACCATCAAATATTGGGCAGGGTAACATCTTAACAAGACAAAGGGAAACTTCTAACAGTACAGAAAATGTTTATCTAAACAGTTCCAAGTATTTACAAACGCGATTTTGTTACTACGACTGTGTTTATTACAGTTTGTATGACATCTGATGAGTTGCCATTTTTTGTCAATAGAGGCGCATTTTTGATGTCATACAAAATATTTACAAACGCGATTTTGTTACTACGACTGTGTTTATTACAGTTTGTATGACATCTGATGAGTTGCCATTTTTTGTCAATAGGGGCGCATTTTTGATGTCAT
Organism: Polyommatus iphigenia; assembly: GCA_963422495.1. Classification (NCBI taxonomy): domain Eukaryota; kingdom Metazoa; phylum Arthropoda; class Insecta; order Lepidoptera; family Lycaenidae; genus Polyommatus; species Polyommatus iphigenia. The sequence continues at coordinate 3,835,907 of OY730187.1, forward strand.
ACAAAATATTTGAACGGCAAGCAATGACTCTCTTAGCACTCTGTACTGTTAGAACTACTATTACAATACGCATTCTCGTACAAAAGGGGATAAGTCTACTATGTAGTTGAATCAGGCTAATAGACCAAACTAGAATAAGGATCCTGAGTTAATATAGCCAATTCTGGATGAAAGACAACAATATTATAGCAACCATAGTAGTGCCAGTTATTAGTCACGCCAATTTTAATTTCACATTTGCTAAGCTCATTTCATATGTTGATTTAGCAATGATAAGTATTAAATGAGCAAGTTTTCAAGCACAATTTATTAAAATTTAAATACAATGTGACAAGCTAAGTTGCTTAATACTACCTATAGAAGATTAGATAAAAGTTTTTACAATCCTATAAGGATGTTATACCGCCATCTTGTAAAGTGACACTAGAGAAAGCTGTTAAATGACATTTGACAATTATATTGACAGGAGGGTGGTGTGAATATCATCCATCAATTTGCAGGTGGCCGAATTATAAATTATTCTCGCTAATTTCATTTTGATTGACAGCTGCTTCGCATCCACAAACCCACGCGCAAAACATCCTTGCAGGCCTGTACAAATTTGTCTATTCTTCAACTTAAATTTCCACAGTAATTAACAATCCATAGACAATCCGTCTCCAAGATTTCATGGACCTCATTCTCGTTTAGCCACCCTAGGTATAGATTATAGACCAACACCCGCCCCCCACACGCACACAAAGTACTTTAGGTGCCCTACAATACCTATGTAGCTCGTGACCAACGTTCGAAACTTGCGGTGGTTCCCTTTGATCTCCGGTAGGTCCACTACACAAGTCAGTATTGCATGTATTAATAATATATTTTTGTCCATACTTCGCTTATCAAATAGTTTATATCACAGAGTAAATAAAGTATACACTTCCATGCACAGAGACAGTACATAAGCTGTCCACTGAATTTCACTACTACAAGCATACGTATCACGTACGCGGCGTTAGCGCACTGCCCAATAAATTTAGTCAACAATACACGCTTGAAGTAGTGAATTATCGTCTTACTATTAAACTGCTTATCTGTACGAAAATGTAAATAACTTATTACTCTGTGGTATACATAATATTTATATCCCCACAATAAATCAAAATACTAACACAGCGTGTATTATTCAAAATCGCTATCCTTGTCTATCAAACGTCCTCCTAACGTATAAGACAAAGACAGCATCTAAGAATAAGTAAGCTATGTAAATATTTTAATTAGTAATGGGATACTAATATTAATATTTAAATGTATTGTGTAGTGTTATTGTGTATTACATAATAACTATTATTAAATATGAAATACACTTTTCAATAATATAATTATTATATTATTAAAAAGTGTATTTCAATAAGCAAAATTAATCACAGGTATTTTTACTCTGTGACTAGCTGATTAGTCAGTCTTACAAAACTTAGTAAATATTAATCATAATGTCATTAATAAAAATACTATTTATTACTAAATTGTAACGTGTATTGTGTTACATACAATAACTTTAAGTACTTTACTCACAAACACACAAAAGGATTTAATACGATCAAATTATAAAATACTTAGATACTGCGGAAAAAGCTCTTGGGGTGTTATTTGCAACAAGATAATAATATTATGGCACATATACTTATATTAACTCAATACACGATATTCCATAATTATCTATTAAAGTTAATCGTCGAAAGAGGTAATTTAAATGACATATTTGTTTTTTTTCTTTGGCATAATGATTATGCCATGACATACTAATCTTTCCATATTTAGACAAATGTTTAATAGTTAATACTAACTGCAGGTGTGAAGACATCGTATATTGAATTAATTTCATCATAATATAAATTACACACATATTACTGATACTGTGTATGAGGTATAAGGGTTACGCTACACATAATATTATAATATCAAATAATATAATGATTGTAGCGATGAGTGTATGAGAATAAGAAATGAAAAAATAGTAAAGAAAGAATATTTTGTTATAAATTAGATACGCCTAAAAATGTTTAGTTCAAAAATGTAAACAGTCTCAACTCTCTACTTCTTTTTGATTAATTACTGATGATGACTAACGACTGGTTTGTTTGCATTTTTGATACTAAAGAACAATAATTAATTAATATTAAATCGTCTATTTATTTTTTTGTCGCAATAGCAAACTTTATGATTACTCAACACGTTAAAGACAAATGTTAATTTGGAATATTCACGACAAAGTGTGTACTTACACGAAGGTATCTTCTTGAATACAGTCTTCCCCATAAAATCGAGGAATCTTTGAGCGTAAAAACTCGGCCTGTGTACAGAAACTGTGTCCTGAAAACAGAAATTTATTGTCAGTACAATCGTATCACTTTGACAACTAATTAATTTGTGAGTGGTATGACGCAGATTCTTAGATTTATAAAATTTGACCGAATTAATTAGAACGATTTACTAATGCTGGCTTCTCACGGCGCGTAATATAGCGAGCCGCGTCGCGGCAGCTCGAGTCACGCGCCGTGTAAATGGGGTGGCTCGAGGTGGCGCGGGTTGGCTCGAGTAGGCGCGTCCGATCCGATTGAAGTCGGTAACTTCAAAGGCGCGGCTCGAGCTCGTGATATTACGTGCCATGAGAACGGGTAGCGCGGACTTGCCTGTTGGCTCGTGCTCGCCCGTACAAATCGGCTCGGCGCAACGCGGCTCGCAATATTGTGATATTACGCGCCATGAGAAGCCAGCACAAGATTCAGCTATCAATCTTATCCCTCCCCACCCCCTCAACGCCTCACGTAAAGGCCTACTTACACCGTCGTGTATCATGCTCTTCCACGTGTGCTCGAGCTTCTTGCGTAGGCGGTACGACTGCAGGATGTCGATGATGCCGAGGAAAAGAAGCAGCCGCTCGCCGCGGGCGTTGCGCGCGGGGATGCCGCCAGGCCTGGCATTTTACGTAATACAGGTCATATAACTTTCTAATCAAACCACAGACAAACTTTAGAATAATTTAGAATAGAAATGTTGAATCAAAATTCAAAATAAAACAAATAAGTGTGTAATTCTCTGTCATTCTATCTTCATGTCTAAGTCGCTGATCCGATTTCATAAAATTTGTTTCTGAAGTGAAAACTTCTCAGTGGCGAAGCCTCCATAGAACACGATTCCTACCGGCTTACCTTGGCCAATTTTAATATATACATTTTTTATTATTAATAATTATAGCTTACCACGCTTCCTACAATTTCATAAAAATAATTCGCCATGTATTTAAAATCACGCAAACGCACACATACCCGTTTTTACGATCGCACTCAGAACGCGTACGTACTGCTCCATAGTGTGCGGCGGCCGCGCGGTGGCCGGGGAACTCGCTCAAAACATCGGGAATCCAAACATTTGAAATGTATGAAATTCACGCACACATACACATTACTACTACATGCAAACGACTCGTCGATATTGTCGAACAACAAGCCGATCCCACATAGCCTACCTAGTCTTTATTTGTCATGTGTTAAGGTTTAGTTTCGCATGTTTCGCTTTAAAAGATTTCGTCCAATCACAACAGAGCTAATTGCAGCGGCCGACCGGCGCGTGCTGTCATTTCAATTCACTTAAACAATTATATTACGCGCTCATTTGCACTCATTTTGTACTGTTATTATTGTAATATGCAAAATTTTGTTTATTAAGTTAGTGGGCTAGCTTGATTGTAATATTATATAGTTTAAAAGAATCGAAAGTAGTGAAATTTTACTTGCCAAGTGTTGTGTTGTGTTTTTGTTTGTTACATCGTAAAGGTTGGTTTGTTTTACTTACTTTGTAATTTGTCGTGACACGGTTAGGTGAGAAATGATATAAATAATAATTCTTAGGTAATTTTTCAGGTTGTAGAATAGGAATATTAATCTTTCAGGCCCCGCGCGAGCACCGGTGATCGCGAGAACAAAAGAATACAATGGGAATTCCTAGAACCTCCGATCGAAGGATTAAATAACGACGACAGACGACAAATAACAAAATTAAACATTTAGGTACGTATTTCTGCTGATATTTCTTTGCTACTAGCTTTTGCCCGCGATTTCGTCTGCGTGGACTTCAGACAGGTAGCCTATGTTCCTTTCCATGTTTGACATGGGATGCATGCAAAATTTCATCTAAATCCAGTTTTTGCATGATTGAGTAACAAACATCTACACTGGCAAGTCAGGATTCACTTATTTTTGGTGTGTGAGTGTGAGTGACGTGTGCTTAAAACGGCTTTTTTTAAAGCCACTTTTATCATACTCGACATGCACTGTTCATATAATACCAGTGATGTCATGTATGGTGAAGGTGGTGAACACTAACAACACTAACACTGCATGCAACGCACACAATGCAAGCAAAGCACCCTAGTAGTTATGGAAAAGGTAAACTAACACACTTAATACAGGTATGTAATTTATTGCACGTTTTTTTTACAAGAATTGAAATTTTGCTTATTCACGAGTTAGCCGTTTTTTGGTCCGGCTTTACCTTTATTTTTTTTCACCCCACGCCACTGAAACTTCTTTAGCGGCGTTGAGCACTTTTGTGGGATAGGTAAAAACTGTGAAACTCGCGTCAGATTCTCGTGCTGATCGAAAAACCTTGGAAAAACCGTAAGACGGTTGGAGAGTAGTGTTTTGTGTCGAACTCGAACTCGAATTGATTGTAAGGGTTTCGAATAATTTAAAAAATCGTTTTTTTATTAATCGATTTTCATAAAAAATGGGTTAAAAAAAATGCACAACGTTAATAATCAAGTTTTCACTTCTGCCGGCACTCCCGGAGTGCAACCCGTCTTTTTTTTTTCCCCACCACACATTCCTACCATTGTATCTCCAGTGTCGCCAGGATCGACAGCGATATCCAACCACGAAAACCCTTTGATATGATCTCAGGGAGCCCGATGGACATGCTAAAACTGTCTTGGGACCCGCAACGAAATTAATCAGAAGAAAATAGGAGGAGTAGTAAGAATTCCAATTTCCCTCCCATACAAAGCGGGAGACACAAGGCACAAAGTTGCAATGACCGAAAGTCAGAGAACTCAAGAGGGAGCACCACGGAAATAAGGCAAATAATTGTGACTCCTAAGCTGAAGCTAAGTTAATATTGCAGTTTATTGTGTTTGACTGTCGCCAATAATAATTGTGGCAAAAACGCTTGAAGGCACGGAAGTTCCTAGCGCTGTCCACGAGATCAGATGCGACTCCAGATTTACAATATAGGTTGTTCAGCATTGTAGTACGTTCCTCTTGCCAAAGACTACAACTACCAAAGAACATGATGGGCGGTTTGTTCAAACATGCTGCCTTCCGTCGAGCACTCGCACATAGGTGATACAACCAATTTAAATCCGTAAAGTTTGGCTTTAAAATTTCCATGACCGGTTAGGAATTGAGATACGATATGATCCAGTGTTTGGACAGCCGTTCACGAATATTAGGGGAAAAAGTTATAAAATGTTTAAATTTGGTATGCCAAACTTTTGAAATAGTTACATACATTCTTTTTATATACGAAGGAACGAGAGAGATGACACGAGATTATACCCAGCATTTTCCAACCCATAATTTTGTTAGCCTTATATGTAACAGTAACAATGCGTTTGATAGCCAATTATTACCAAACTTATGATAATGATAAAAGGTTTTAGTATCTTCTTTGTTTTCTTTATCATATTAAACAGCAGTAGCATTACTCACGGGACATCCTCCTCTTCGTCGATGGGCTCGCTCTCCGCTTGTATACTCTCCATGGCGGTGGAGTGCGCCACAAGCCGCTGCCGATTGATGGACCTACAATGTGTAATTACTGTCAGCACATGGTCAACGCCAGATTACAAAATGGCCACTTCGATATGAATTTGAGGTTAATATGTGATAAAAGTTTAAGACAAAATGTGTTAATAGAATTTTCGGTGAGATTTCATTATTTATTTCTTATGTATTAGAATAAATAGAATAAGTTTGAGGTTAGTTGTGGTGATCAAAATTTCAAGGCCAAACAAAACTTTTTTTATTAAAAAAAAAACCGTGCGATTAGATTATATTTTTGTGTAGGTAATTTTGGTCATAAAAGTTACAACAAGTGATTTGAATGTACTTAAATTAAAACATATTGTGTTTCTAATTTCTAATAAATTTATATAGAGGGCTGGGGGAGTAGGGAAAACCCATTGAAATCGTAGTATTAAGTATTTACAAGACAGAACTAACAGATTTTTACATGAAACATTCAACAGCAATTTACATCAAACATCATTTCAATGACATTAGGTACATATTGTTAGAAAGATGATTTTCCTAAAACATTTTGAAAAACGATTTGTATAACATTCATCCAAACTATCCAACATACACTATTTCATACCTAAGAGTTAGAACTATCTCTAATAATGGATACTAACTTTGCTAAGGACATAACGGTTAGTATAGGTATAGTATACTGTTAAGTTCCATGCATGTAGGAAGAACTGTTAAACAAGACATAGGACAGAAGTATAGAATGATTCCTCTATGTTTAATTGATGCAAAGAACCAGTCTGCTCATAAAAAAACACAAATCAAAAATCAAAAAAAAAACACAAACTATATAGTATGTACCATACCACCCACTCCTTGCATCAAAATAAAATCAAATGTACCAAGTGCTCTAGTTCACCCTACAGAGTAGTACCGGTTCTTCGCAAATTAGTATAGAACGGGACAAACAGAAAGCGTATAAAATAGGTCGTACTGTGTCCTTTTTACTTGCGTCCGGAAATCTTCCTTTCTTTGTTCCGATCTGAAATTAGTTGCAAAAGATATACCATCACCGTTTTGCTGCTTCCAAGAAGAAATATTTTAAAAATTTGCAGGAAGATTACACACAAAAAATCTTAATAAAATATTTTAAAGCCTACTCTACTAGGCATATAGCTTTTCCTTATCCACCTAAGTCCTAAACTAAAGAATATAATAATTTATACAATCATAATTAGCCTTACAAGTGTACATTAGTCATTACAGCAGTTGTAAATAAACCTGTCAAGCTTGTCAATAAGCCTGGCATCGTTAGGGTTAAACCAGGCTGCCTGCGTTATAACTTATAAGTAGTGACCGACCGAACTTTCGGTTTCGGTTTCGGCCAGTTTCGGCCAAAAAATCTAGTTTCGGCCTTAGTTTCGGTTTCGGCCAAAATATAGCCGAAACTTTCGGCCCCGCCGAAACTCATGCGTCGTTCGGTTAGCTCCGCAGTTAACTCGTGCTTGCTTGCGAGCGAGGCCCCGGCTCAGTTCGCCAGTCGCCACCATCTATTTAATGTGTTTTGAGATTATGTGTTCCAGATTAGTCCCAAATCAGAAATTGGCACTTTGTATTATTGAATTTTATTTCTACGACAAACGCATGCAAATTACGTGCTATTATAACAATGATTCCCAAACAAACGATTTAGTAAATGCTATGATAAATAATTATTGATTACATTATGTGTGAACTTTATTTACTTAAGAATTTTGTTTGACTGTGAGATTATAGAATGTATTAGGATATAACTTGCGAGATTTATCTAGTAAATTATCTCACCTCACTCTTTTCCTTTTACCACGCATTTTATTTGAATATTTAAAATTAACTTTTAACTATATGGACACGCAATCTCTTAGACCGTTCCTACCCTGCTAGAATCTTATCTAGCCCACTTCTACTTCTAGTAAGCTTCACTTTTGCGGCCCTCGGTATATTTTTCAGGTTTAGTGGCAAAACGCCTTCTGGAGCAAAAAGAATGTGACGTTAAGTTTGCTTAGTATGTAATTTTGTTTTGAACCGCGGTCGTGTCCATGTTTCCCACAAAAATGCATGCAATAATTATTGATTGTGTTTTCAGTAGTACGTCGTTAATGTCTAAGGGAGGATTTCACCAATCACATAACTTCGTTTTATAAAACAGCTTAGTTCTCATTAAACACGTTCCTACTGGGATGTAAATCTCGTTTTGTTTCAAATGGATTTTATAATCTTCTCTTAATCACGATTAATAAATCTAAGTTTATGTGACGCCACGCGATGATTTTACATTGTTTTATCATTTTGGAGTCTAGTTACGTTATTTTATCAACAAAAAGCAAGAAACGATACATAAACTACCCAAACGCATCATGTTTTTCGTCTACGATTTTCGATTCGCCATGACACTACACTGACAGGACTTTAACGGTTTTTATGAAGTTTAACCGTACAACGTACAACATTGGACGTTCTGAAGATAAAACTCGGATTTGGTGTGAACGTTATGTTAGTGAAATGCTTAGATCATTCTATGTTTAGAACCGATTTAGTGTACACTAAGCGCGTTCTATTTATTAGGTGAAATCGCACCTAAATAAAATGACTTACAATAACAGAAGTTATTGCTCTTGTTTCTTAAGGTAATCCTTCGTTATAATACATTAAGGGGAATTTCACCAATCACACTTAAACGTTTTACTACGTTCTCATAGAACAATGAACGCGTTTATATGGCGACGTAAATGTCGTTTTGTTTCAAATCGCGATTAATGAATCTAAGTTTACGTTACGACGCTATGATTTTTATACGTTTTTATCATCTTGGAGCCTTGTCACGTTGTTTTTGTAACAAAATAGCAAGAAACGATAAATAAGCTAACCAGACGCATCTGTGAAAACTGTCACCTTAACAATTTTTTCGTCTATGTTTTTCGATCTGTCGTGACACTACACTGACAGGACTTAAATGTGTTTTATGAAGTTAAAACTCGAATATTGGGCGTTCAGAAGATAAAAATCGGATTTGCTGTGAACGAGTTTAGTTTATGTTGGTGAAATGCGATTGAGTGTAATAAACGTGTTTATACGTCTAGAACCGGATTAGTTTAATTTCTTTAATAAAATGGCACCTACTTGGAATCGTATAAAAAAACGGAATATAGTACAAAAAAGTTTCTAGGGAACATATTCGAGTCTAAGATTAATAATATTTATTTTAAGAAATGTCGCAAAAAGTAAGAAATTCAATGTGTAGTGTGGTTTTCTTTAGTTTATAAAGTTGTAATTTATGTTAAAAATCAATAAATTTCAGTAAATAATCGTATTTTTAAATGTTGTACCAAGTTTCGGTTTCGGTTTCGGCCGAAACTGAAAGTAAAGCCGAAAGTTCGGTTTCGGTTTCGGCTGAAAAATCAGTTTCGGTCGGACACTACTTATAAGTTATAACTTACCTATTCAATATAATCTGACTTTAAAGCTGTATATTTACAGCTTATTTTATTTATCAACAATAATCACAATTCATGAATTCAGTCTGCTTAGCCTCAAGCCTGGCACTTAAACAGTGTAGCCTTCTTAGCCTACCACTTATGCATTGTAGCCTGGCACATATACAGTATTAATAGCCAGTTTAGCCTGGGCCTTACACTTTATAGTCTACAGCTTAGCCCGGTACTTAAACTATTTATGGTGATCGCACATTTATCAGCACGCACGCGCCGAACGCGCCGCATTTTAGAATTTGTTGTATGCAATGATGTGAAACCTCGCACATTCGTCCGCGCCGTACGCGTCGCATTTCGGTACTATGCGGAGCATTTGACGCGTACGGCGCGTACGGTGCTGACAAAATGTGCGATCAGCTTTAGCCTGAGACTTATACGTCGTAGCCTGTAGGCATACTAAAAAACCGCTTTGAGACCCACACAATCGAACGACAAACGACGTCTTGCTCTAACAAACGTGAAATGACGTTGTTAGAGCCAGATGTGGTATTCTCGTTCGACTGTTTGAGTCTCAAAACGGTTTCGTGGTACGGCCCCTGCACATACCTGGTCCGATTAAGTCCGCTCTTCTTGGGCTCGCCGTCCTCGTCGTCGCTCTGTCCCGACTCCGTCCGGTTCCTCTCCTCCGTCTTCTCGCGCTGCGCCTCGTCAAGGTTGTGGATACCGACTAGCAGGGAATAGTCCATAATCTGGAAAGTATATTTTTTCAATAATTAATCATTTTCGTAAGTATAGTGAAAGATGACAAAGATACAAATAATTGAATTTTACAGTGTGAAAGATGGCTACAATAAATGTGACTCCGACACGGTGTGCTAACACCATTAATTTGTCATAAAGAAATTGGTAACATGTCGTTGCATCACTAAAGTTTTTGTAATAATTACATAGAACGACTACTTATTTCAGACAAATTATTGTCCGCAACTTCTTTACGCAGCAATTCAGCAATTCTTCAATACCTAGGCTAATAGTACTAAATAATGATAGAAGTAAACCTTCATACATTTTCGCTCATTGTTGCCCAACCCCATTCAAATTTTTTCAAATTCAAGTATTTATTTGCCAGAATATATATATAAATATATAACAGCTCAGACACATTCTGCCACATGCGGCGTGCAAATATTTAAATATTGGTCATAACAAAATTACAATGGAAATACATAGATGAAAACAAATTAAATACATTAAATTTTACAAACTATACTCATACATTAATTACATTTTATTCAAGTCTTTATCATTAATGAATTCATTTACTGAGTAATAACATTTTTTTATCAATAATTCAAATAATTGTTTCTTAAATATTCTGGGGTTATTGTTTTTAATAATGTCAGGTAAGTGGTTATAAATTTTAATTCCCATACAGAAGCCTTTGTGTTGGTACACATAATTTATTTTTGTGTCTCAGAGATCGGCTTGTGTTATCTAATTTCTTGTCAAAAAGATTAATGTTATTTTTAATAAATACATTTATTTCGAACAGATATAAACATGGTAAAGGCAGACAATTAATTTTCCTAAAACGTGATTTACAGCTTTCAGCTGTATAATTTGCACTAAATATAGCACGCATACATTTTTTTTGGGCAACAAATACTTTTCCGCAATCTGTTGAGTTGCCCCGGAGGATAATACCATATCTTAGTACGGATGCAACATAACCATGATATGCTAGCAACGCCGATTCTTTAGTGCTCACGTTTCGTAATCGATTTAATACGAAGACAAATCGGTCTAATTTTAAGCAGGTTGCTTCTATGTGCTTTTTCCAATTAAAATGTTTATCAATATTTACTCCTAAGAATACTGTATTGTCTACAAATTGTACGATTTTACCATCCAATACAATATTTAGATTCATGGATTTTCTATTATAAGTTTGATATTCTATTATATTAGTTTTGTCAATATTGATAATGAGGTCATGTTTTTCTAGCCATTTTTTTGTCAAATTAAGAGTGTTATTAATTTCATTTTCGAATGACAAAGTATTATTAGTTTTATCTTTAACTAGCTGTTGCCCGCGACTTCGCCCGCGTTAACATAGTATAATAACAAAGATGGATAGTTTTCCCCTTTTTGTGGTTCCTTAAACAAAGGGTAAAAATGAGACCCTATATTTTAAGCAAACGTCAAACGCAAACGTCAATAAACTTTCATGTTTCCAACTCAAGAAATGACGGACTTTCATAGAAACTTTCTACTCAATTTCACCCCCTTGGGGGTAGAATTACCAGAAACGCTTAAATACGTATTCACTCATTTTTAATCAGTAGCACAAAAATAAAGTTTCATGTTTCTAACTCAAGAAATGACGGACTTTCATTCAAACTTTCAACCCCAATTTCACCCCCTTGGGGGTAGAATTTCCAAAAACGCTTAAACACGTATCCATTCATTTTTAATCAGTAACCCAAAAATATTTTTTTTTGTGGTATCCCCAGTAGGCCTAATCTGGGTGCACGTTAGTGCACCCGCCGAGACGAACCAAGCGAAACGCAAGGGTTTCCGTTGTAGCAGATAGTTCATATTTTCAGGATATGATGTTATCAATAAACTTATTAAGCATACAAAGTCTCAATTGAATAGCTCTTATACTTTAGATTTTATTGATATCTAAAATATACCGATTTCGTCACTGACACACTGACACACTGATGATCATCAAAATGATGCTACTTCCTGAAGTGCTAGAAAGCTGAAAAGCTACCGTCGTGAGGCGAATATTTAGTTTCTGATCAGAAGTAAGTAACGTAACAGCCAAGCCGAACATACTGATAATAATATGTAGAATTTGTTGGAGTTAGGGTCGTTAGAGTTAGACCGCGTCGATTCAGAAGCTTGGCTCTACATTAGATCTGATGTCTTTTTCACAGGGCAAACCTTTTGTGGTCGTCGAGGTTACATTTTACATGAAATGTTTTTGGTGGGATTTTACTCCTTTTTGTAAGTTGCTACTTGCTAGGCAGTCTTTTTAGTCATTTTGTTTTTTTTTTTTTTTTTATTAAGAGGTTTTTAGTTAAGGTCCATCCCGTGTAAACCTTAATGTCCTTATTCATAAAATTGGTGAGTCTCATTAAACTTCCATTACCCCCCTACTAAACTTATTTTACGGCGTATAACCAAATTTCGGCGTACTTTAGATATCAATAAAATACAAAATACTTATTAGACCTATTCAATTGAGACTTTGTATGTTTAATAAGTCTATTATTGACATCATATCCTGAGAAAATAAACTATCTGGCACATCGGAAACCAACTCTATGAGGGTCAGCTTCCACCCCCCCATTTTAGGGGATGGGGAACGAAAATTACAAGTTTATAAATTTTTTTGTTAGTTGTATACTAAACTTAGATTACATACCAAATTTCAGCTTTCTAGCATTTCAGGAAGTAGCATCATTTTGATGATCATCAGTGTGCCAGTGTGTCAGTGACGAAATCGGTGTATTTTAGATATCAATAAAATCTAAAGTATAAGAGCTATTCAATTGAGACTTTGTATGCTTAATAAGTTTATTGATAACATTATATCTTGAAAATATGAACTATCTGCTACAACGGAAACCAATTCTATGAAGGTTCAAAAAAACGGCGAAACACTTCGAGAAAAGGTAGGTAGTGCCCTTGCGCTTCGCTTGGCTCGTCTCGGCGGGTGCACTACCGTGCACCCAGATTAGGCCTACTGGGGATACCACAAAAAAAACCGCGCCACTTACTCCGCCTCATGGTGGTGTGGAAATTAGTTATTTGGCCAAAACGCGTGTTGGAGTGAACTTTGCGGCTCTCGTACGCTGAAACTATTGATTTTACAAAAAAACGGTTATTACGTAGTGTAGGAAATTTTCTCTAGTTTCATGTATTATATAACTATTTCCATTGTAAAATGAGTTGGAACGGAGTTATTCTCAAAAAACTGTATTTGAGCGCCATTTTTCCAATATGGCGGCGCGAGCGGCAAAGATACGAGGTGGCAAAGTGAAAATTCGAAAAGAGCAGTAACCCTCTTTTTGATCACCAAATGATTGTACTAAGGTTCATATCTAGATTATACACGTTTAGGTTTGGTAGGTGTTATTTTAGTTTTAGTATATAACAACAGATGGCGCTTTTAAAGTAAAATGTATATAATTCTTCTTCACAAATATTGACTATCGAATTAATTACTTAAAATTGCTATGTGAGATAATTTTATGATTAATTCAAACGAAAATCGCCGTCAGCTGAATGTTTTGTTTTCGGTATAAAATCACTTTTCGCAACTATTTTTTTTTACAACTTTGAAATACTCTCAGTTAACATTCCACCACGGGTGCGGCGACTGACGCTAATTATATTGATTGATAAATATTAAGCTACCGCTGGACAAAAATTTGGTCGGTATGAAATGACTTAGCAAATGCTAGCACTACCTCCCCTACTATTACCTCTTATACCATATTTTGATAGCTTATCGAGGAGTATTTTATGATTTACACGGTCAAATGCTTTTGACATGCCAAGAAAAATAGAGACTACTCGATTACCTTGACTTAAGCTCTCCGTAACTGTTTGTTAATTTGAAGCATGCTAGATTTGTTGAGCAATTTTTTCGAAAGCCGTATTGCTGAGGAGTTAAAATATTATATTTTGCTATGAATGCTTCAATTTGTCGGTAAATAGCTTTTTCGAAAATTTTTGAGATTACAGGTATTAATGTAATCGGCCTATAATTGTTCATGTTGTCTCTATTGCCCTTTTTGAAGAGCGGTTTTACAATACAGTACTTTAATCTTGTTGGAAAAATGCCTTCTTCAAAAGATTGATTAATTATGTGCGACAGTGGTATCGCTATAAATGCAATTTTCTTTAATATATTTGTATTAACATCGTCGTATCCAGTTGATTTTGTATTATTTAAAGATAAAATTATATTGTAAATGTCAAGAGGAGTTGATGGTCGTAAGAAAACTGTATTATTATTATTACTAATTGTAGCATTCATTACCACAGCATACCTTAAAACTCTCAAGAACTCTGCAGTCCCTCTGCATGGTCTTGATGAGGGCGTTGTATGTGTCCGCCTCCAGGAATATGCCCTCCGTGTGGTGCTCCATGAAGTCCAGGTCCTTGTACGTCGGCGACCGCTTCTGACGCTCCGATTTACTCGCCTGGGGAGATACATACATGTTTAGTAATGGGGATTACATTATAGACAAGTATGTGATATACTTGCGATAAATGCCCAAGTTATTAATAAGATACAGCAGATAAATAATAGAATATCTCTGTCTTTGTCGGTCGCGACTCCCGAAGGTGCCAAATAATTTTTTAAACATATCACATAAAGATTTTTATAACTTGGCCACTGTGTAAATATTTTTAATAATAAGGACGATAAGTTTGGTGGTTTGCAAATATATAATTATACTAGCTGTCCCGGCAAACGTTGCTTTGCCATAATATATTTTGCCCATATTATTTTATTGAAGTGACTAAATAAGTATGTCGCCATGGCAACGTCGATCGCTATCTCGTCGCACAAAAAATGGTCGCCGTCAGTCTCAGGTTGTAATAATTTACTATTATTTATTCAACAAATGCACTTATCAATATATAAAGTACCCAGTAGCCGATTCTCAGACCTACTGAATATGCATATAAAATTTGGTAAAAATCAGTAAAGCCATTTCGGAGGAGTTCGTGGACTAACATTGTGACACGAGAATTTTATATATAAGATTTATCTAGACGCGCGAGAGCTTAGCCGAGCCTAGTCCGAATTTTACTATCTATCCATCCTAGATGTCCTATAATCTATCAGGTTCTTTCGTTGTTTACCAAAAAAAATGTGCATTTATGCAGCCCAAAAGATAGAAAGGATCTTTTCCCTTTACATTTCACGAACCTTCACTTACACTGTAATCTGGGGCCGTACCGCGAAACCGTTTTGAGACTCAATCGAACGAATCGGTATGTCGCGTCCTACTCTAATGCTCCGTACTCACATACGGTTTTGCTCGACAGTTTTACTCCAAGTCGAAGTCGATATTTAATTCTATCGAGCCCGGCTCGAAGCGAGCCTTCGAGCCGTCAGTTTTGCGGTCCACACAGTGGTTATTACTCGACATGGAGTAAAACTGTCGAGCAAAACCGTATGTGAGTACGGAGCATAACAAACGTGAAATGACTTTGTTAGAGTTGGACGCGGCTTTTCGATTTGATCATTTGAGTCTCAAACTGTTTCGTTATAGGCCTACTGTATGCATGGGCGCCGGCAGAAATAATTTCCAAGGAGTGCAGATTTTAGTTTTCATTCTTTTCTTTTCTTTTTACTTTTTACGAACAACAGTGACTGTCTATTTAGTATTTACATCAACAGAATACTTTTAGTGCCGAAACATTACGAACTATCTTTAGTACGGCATGGTAATAGGGTTACAGACGTCTTTTTATTTCAATAATTACTATTGATCCCGAGATTCCCAAGGGGTGCAAGTGCACCACCTGGCACCCCCCTGCCGGCGCCCTTGCCTGTATGCGATGTAAGTCGTAACAATGATTTTTCTCACCTTTCTCTTGTAAGTGGAGCCCTTCAGATCGTACTTCTGGTGTAGTTTGACGGAGGAGGGCAGCAGGTTGTTCATGGCGACGAGGCGGACGTTTTTACTGTTGCACTGGTAGCAGTATAAGCCGAAGAACTTTGGTAGTAGCGTGCGTGGGTTCTGTGGAAAAGGATTTAATAAAATTATTGCAGTGTCAAAGGGTCCATATAAAACAGATTTTATCAGCTTCTCTTATGAATGTAATTTTTTCGACACACAAGATGATGCAAATTGTTCTATCTTCTATGCCCGGTTCCTGGGATTTCGACAGGAGATTATAGAACAATACTATTAAAAAGGTAAATTCCTATCAAAAAACTTGACGTTAGTCTTTATTATCTGTTGATTGAAGATAAAATAACAATAGCAATATCATGCTGTTTGTCGGAAACCAGAAGTTAACTTTCCTCCTCTAATTATGGTTTAGAAAGACGCCTCCTTGCAAGGTATAAGTATTTACGTTTTAATCTGGTAGAAGACGATTACCAGCGGATTTTCACCAGGCCGTGGCATACCTGATCCAGGTTTAAGTAGTAACCGGGCAGCAGCTTCTGCAGGAACTCCCCCTCCTTGTGCTGCACGGTCTTGATGATGAACTCGTCGTCGTTTGTCAGGTAGAAGATGGAGCCCGACGCGCCGGGGTTCGATAACTCGCGGAGCGGCGCGCTACACATTGACATCTGCAAAGAAAACAAACAAATTATTACTTTATTCAAAATACTTTCAGAAAGATCCAACTTGGTATTAATTATCATTTGGGAAACCGTCAAGAAAAATCTTTTTAGTTCGATAAGAGTTATTTTACTTTGAAGTTTATATTATGTTCGTGATTCTTATTTTAAATTAAATTACAAGACACTCTTTGCGGTCCTGAAAAGGTTATTGATGTTGTTGTTGGCTGATTGTAAAGTGCAATGTAATATTTTAGGCTAAGCCTATGTTTAGGTACTTACTTAAAACTTTAGATCAGTCTTGGTGACCTTTAGAGAGCGCATTGTAATAATTTTATCTCGTTTCTTTAAAAAAAATATCTCTAATTGATTTCGCAATAACATTTTAATAGTTCATTAAAATAATGAATAACGTTGATAAGGGCTTGTTTAATGGATTCCGTGAACTACTGCATGTTTTTATAATATATGGTTTGTGCAATATGTAACCTCTTGGTGGAAATTATCCACCAAACATAAATCATTGAATTAAAATCGCATTACTATTTGATTAAAGTACTTTTAATAGCGTTTTTAAACAAACTTGTAATAACAGTATCCCACGGAAACACTGTGCCAGACGCCAGTGCCACACAATGCCAAATTAGATTAAAATCCGTTCAGTGTTTTTTTCGTGAATAATTTACAAACATTACTAAACTTTCGCTTTCATTATAACATCAGTGTGATGACTGATGACTTGTCACTACTATTACTACTATGTAATAAAACTGTTATCTTTAAGATATGTATCTGTAAATATTTTCTAATACACTAATGCTATACTAATGTCAGCAAACATTCCACAAATACTGACATGCAAATGCAAAGTGCCGCGATCGTGCTAAATAAAGTTTTATTTTTGTGGAGCAAAAACTTATTATGTTGTGTGGTTGCTGATAAATACTTAAGGCCTGTTTCACCACTTAAATAAGTGCCGGATAGGCTATCCACCACTCAACTTGACAGATTCAGGGCCTGTTTCACCACTTCCTGACAGGGTGCCGGTCGCCGGATAGGCTATCCACAACTTATTTGACAGATGCTCCATACTCTATCTGTCGAGTTAAGTTGTGGATAGCCTATCCGGCACTTATTAGGAAGTGGTAAAACTGGCCCTGAGTATGGAGAATCTGTCGAATAAGTTGTGGATAGCCTTTCCGGCACAGGGCACTTATCAGGAAGTGGTCAAACAGACCCTAAAAGGGGGGAAACCCAAGCTTTGCTCAGAGTTTCAATAGTGCAAAAGAAGTAACAACATTATGCAAAAATGCGCGATTTCCAAAGGATGGGACCTAGAGTAAGATCGTTTTTCTAAAATATGCTTGCAAGAGAGAAACCAATTATAATATATATATTATTATCTCTTTCGAAGTACATAATAAATATGTTAAATTGATAGCCTATATCTTATGTCTATATAAAAAGCTGTAAAAACTTTGTAGCGACTCAAATAACTAAAAATTTGCCAACAAATCTCTAGTTACTGAATAATCTAATCTATCTCGTCTCACTCGAGAGTAACAGATGTGTTTCATGTGCTAATCTATGACGACCATTAAATGATTCAACAGTGAGAAGGCACCTGTGAAATCCTTGAAATGACTACTCAAAGAGCAAAAGTGATAATAGAGATACTTCTCCTGTGAACAGGGAGAAGTGTTGAAAAATACTAACGCTGTTTGTCTCTTTCGCACACCAAAACAAAGACATTTTTTTAAATAAGAGCATTTTTGGGTCTTTTAAAAGAGACAATGAGCGTTAGACGGGTTAGACCTTATTCAATATTTCTCCCTGTTCTGTGATTCTTGTACGTACATAGGTGTATTTATATCATACATAATTACAACATGTTTTGAGCGAAATATAAACTACATAATTCGCGAATTACAGCCCAATAAACAACAAGGTCTGGCTCATGTTAATAACATGTACAATGCCATAAACATAACAGCCGTGTGAATTTCATTCATGGATGTTATCAGAGGCCTACATTGCTCGTGCGGTGCTGATAACAAACGATTTCAAAACGTTTCATTTACAGTTTGTGTACGTCTAATGATATGATTCCTAGAGAACTTACAGCATCTTTCGAAACATGCCTTACCCGATAAGCGAGATAAAAAGAGTAGTAGAAGTTTCAAAAACTCTATGTCAAAAGAGTTGTACTGTACAACACATCTCCAATTTAACACTTACCGATCTTACCTATTGCGTTAAATTTTATTCTATCTTTAAACCCTAGTTCAGCCCTATTTCTACGATTTAAAAAAAAAACTGACTAAACCCCGGACATTTTGAGCGCTTATGGGCGTTTAACTAGACAAGTGCCCAAGCTACTAGAGAGACACTACTAGACATTTGTGGGCATGTGGCCAATGGCCATCTAAATCAATGTTCCGCAAACTTTTTTTAAGGTACATCTAAGAAAATAAAAATATTTGGAGGTACACCACAAATTAATCAGTGTGTTACAGGGCTCCCATTCGTCGATCGTCCTGAGATGCCCCTTTTTTGGCACTTATCACTAGAACCAAGTATGATGACCTAATCAGCATTCACTGATCTAATCAGCATTTACTCACCAGAAAATCGTCCGGCTGTATGCCGAACAGATCCCGGAAGTATCGGAACGCGATGGGCGCGTACGTCTTGAACTTGAACTCGGAGTAGTGATGGGCGGGCGTGTGGTTGGACCCCTCGTGGGGGAAGTTGGTCGTCTCCACCGTCATGAAGTCCTGCATGAGCAGGTCGCGCTCCGGCTTCGACGCCAACCCGCCGATTGCGTGCTGGATGCCTGGAACGGAGAACAATAGGTTAGATATATTATGAAGGGATCCTTGAGTAATGGCCGCACTAGAGACATTTATTGATTAATTAAGTTTAATTTAATGAAGAGCTAGACGGAGAATAATAGGTTAGATATATGAAGGGCTTCTTGATAACGGCCACACTAGAGACATTTAATGATTAACTTTAATTTAAAGAAGAGTTAGGCAGAAGTATATGGAGTCAAAATCTAAATTAAGTAATCAACAAATCGCCGTCCTAGTGCTTGAATAGCCAATCGACCAATTTTACCAAAATAGACTTTTTATTTCAAACAAATAGTAACCCTGATTACGCACTTTATAATATAAATATTTTTTGGTTTGCTTGCATGTAACTTGCTTTTTTAGCAAAAATAAAATATCCCATCTCCCATATAAAAACTGTTTTAAGTGCTTGAGTAGTCTAACTCCATATTTTGCTCAAATGAACGCATCCAAATGTCCATCTCCGGTCTTGTTTGTCCTATATCCATCATCATCATCACGGTCAAGCATTTCGAAGGTCACGCGCACGTCACGCGACGCCATTTTGTTTGTTTATTACTTATTATTTGCTAACTACGACAAATTAAAAAAAAAACTTTATATGCTTCAAAATGTCTGTAACAACGAAAAAAATGGATTTTAAATTGAGCGAAGTTGATTTGGAAAGGTACGTTGCCAGATTCTTGATATATTCTTTTTTTTCAATTTTGTTTTATTGTTCGAAGTTACTTGAGGGTAGGGTTACCATATGTAAATAGGGGGGTGCCTGTACACGGAACCTAAAATGCCTGATTTTTCAGAAAAATGCCTGTCTAAATCAAAACGCTGTAAGTAATAAGTAAAAGATAACAGATAATAATAAAGAACTGATATTTTTTAACTGATATTTGTCAGAAGACATATTTTTTTTAATAGTTCCTTCATTTGAAAAATATAAACGTAAAAATCTTCACAAGATACAGTTTTGTAATTTTCCTGAGTAATCAATAGATTTTTTTTAGCTTTTACTGATTCAATTGTCAGGCGATTACTTTCTTTAACTTTAATTTTGAGTAAATTGCACCACTGTGTAGCTGTGTACTTTCAGAAAAAAATATGTTAGCTGAACTTCTACAACATTCTTTTAGTAGGTACTTCGTATGCTATGCGCGCTGTCGCGTAATTTGAAAATGCCTGTCTCAGACCAATGCCGGCCGCACGCCTGTCTAAACCTTAAAATGCCTGTCAAATGCGGCAAACGCCTGTCATATGGTAACCCTACTTGAGGGTAAATACAGGATGATTATTAGTAGGTACTTCTATACATATTATAAAACAAAGTCGCTTTTTTTTCCCTCATGTCCCTTTAATCTTTTAAACTACGCAACGGATTTTGATGATTCTTTCAGTGTTAGATAGCCCATTTATCGAGGAAGGTTAAAGGCTATATTTTATCACGCTAAGACTAATAGGAGCGAAGAAATAGAGGAAAATGTGGAAAAAACGGGGAAAATTATTTGAAAGGGCTAACTTGAACGCGATAATCTCGGAACTATTGGTCCGATTTGAAAAAGTCTTTCAGTGTTAGATATCCCATTTATTGAGGAAGGCTATAGGCTATATTTATCACGCTCAGACTAATAGGAGAATGTGGAAAAAACGGGGGAAATTATTTGAAAGGGCTTACCTCGCGAACTACTGGAGCAATATTTATGTTATTTGGCACATATAATAAGTAAACCACGTGAAGGATCATAGGGGGCGGGTCGCTAGTAATAAATAATTTATTACCTTGTCACATCTAAGCCATGATCCGTTCTTACTATTTTAGTCCTTCAAGCCCCATACGAGCACCGGTGATAGTGACAACAATAGAATACAATAGCATTTCCAAGAATCCCCGATCGAAGGATTAAGCCGACTTAAAAAAAGTAGGTTCTCAGGTGGACCTCTATGTATGTGTGTTGTATGTATGATGTATGTTTGTCCGCAATTATCGCTCGTTTGGCTGAACCGATTCTGATCCGGTTTTCAGAACAATATATGTCACATTTAGGGTCAATTTAAACTAGCGCAGAATCGAAGCGAATTACCAAAACTGAACATAGCAAATTCAACCTTAACTCCAAAGCGTTAACGTACACGTCATTACTTCTGAGAATTTAAAAAGGCGCGCATTCGCGCGAATTTGCGCGAATGCGCCCGACCAACGCTGATTTGCCTCGCAGAAGTAATGTGTGCATTATGCTCTGGAGTTAAGGTTGAAAATGCTATGTTCAGTTTTGGTAATTCGCTTCAATACGCTTCGATTCTGCGCAAGGGCGTCGCCAAGGGGGGGGGGGGGGGGGGGGGGCAGGGAGGGGCAGCTGCCCCCCCCCTAGAGATTCTAAAAAAGTTGCCAAATCCCCCCCCTGCACCATCGGCTGGCGACGCCCTTGATTCTGCGCTAATATAAATTGACCCTAAATGTGACAAATATTGTCTGAAAACCGTATCAGAATCGGTTCAGTCAAACGAGCGATAATTGCGGACAAACAAACATCATAGTATACAATATGATACACACATATACGGCCATATACATTTTTTAATAATTTTATAAAAAAATAAACATACTGTATAGCGAACATGGTGGTATTTTGGACAAACAAGCACTAAACTGGCACGTTATTTTAGAGAACTATCTCCATGTCGTTGTGCACAATCTCCATATGCATAATTATGTCGGAAAAATTTTGGCCAATCTCCAATAATTAAATGAAATATAACACTGGTCAACAGTAGTTTTGCGGCCTGAAAACTAAAAGCTGTTTCTGTAAGAACTTTGTGCCCTGATCATATGTTTCTAAGAAATTTTCTTTCTATCGGCTCAGGTTTTTAAGATATTTCGAAAATTCCAAAGTTTGAAAAATCTCGAATATTAGTCTATTTCGGAATCACTTTACAACTATTGAAATAATTTATTTTCATGAGTTTTGATATTATATGTTTAGTAAATATACACATCTATTATTTAGATCTCAATTTAAATTGCATTTTATATTTTTTATTAAAATATGAGAGTTGAAAACTAAACTTTCTTTTTTCATACAAAAATTGTTAGTCCACGTAGTATGAGCTAGGTAAAACATTTTAAAAACCGTCATAACATTGGGGAAATTAGTCATAACTCATTGAAACAAGTTACATTCTCAATAAGAAGTGTCTCCCTCTGGCATACATTTATCAAAACTAATAAAAATGAATACTTTCAACTGCAATGTGATTCTGAAATAGACTAAAATGCGAGATTTTTGAAACTTTGGAATGAAATATCTTAAAAATCTGAGCCAATAGAAAGAAAACTTCTTGGAAACATATATCGTGCACACAAAACTCTTATAGAAAAACTGCTATTAGTTTGCTGGCCGCAATTATTTTTTCGATTTTGTTCCCCTGTGTAATGAGTGCTATAGTTATTATTTTCAATAACAATTTCTATACATATAAAGAAATACTACATTTTTCTAACTCAGCAAAAGTTTAATAAACTTCTAATAATATCCATAAGTAATTTAAAAAAAAAACGTCTCCTGTAAAATTTGCTCACTGGTCGATTGTCCATTCAAGCACTAGGGCGGCGAAATGTCTCTGGATGCAGTAGTCAGGTTTGTTTTATGCCTATACGGAAAATGCTTCGGTACACGGATATAGGTCTGCTTGAAGTTTTGGAGTTAAACGTATGTGTGGAATCTGGTAGGTTTTTGGAGGGATTGCAACCTATCAAAACTGAAATGTCGAGCCTTTGCCCTTTAATTAAATCTGACTGACAAGAATAATTATAAAGCCTTGAACCCCTGACATTGTGAGCTACCGCCGATCTGCTGCCAAGAAAAATGACCAAGAAACAAGAACTGTAGACCGTAAGCTTGAGGAAATTCAAGTGTTATCATATTTTTCAAGCTAGACCTCACCAGCGTAGATTAAGGTCTGTACTACAGAACAAGAACACCTTTCAGTTATCCGAAAAAAAAACAGACTTAAAAACAGCAAAAGGCAACTTTCATCAAACATACAAACGAAACATAAACAACCAAGTTCTGAGAACAAGTGAAAATCTCCAGTAAGAATTTAATCGAATTATCCTCAATAAAGAATGTTGCAAAGCGTACGTTTCATGCAACGAATGCGTTGAACACTGCCAGCCAGGAAATCGCAAATCCAAGGTTACTATCGTTCAATGCCAGCTGATACTGTCCTCAAGGGAAAACCACGTACCAGTAAAAACCTGTGAAACTAACAGGCCTATTCTAATATGGTGATGGTGGCTAGATGAGTGGCGAGGACTATGTAGTGGGAGGTTAAGATTTTATGACCTCGATTTTGCTTTTTCTAACCTGCTAACGGCCACTTAGGCTGTGTTTCCACTGAAGCGGAGCGGAGCTTAGCGGTGCCCGAATTGACCAATCGTGCTATTCCAGCGGAATGACAGCGAAGATTTCGAGCATGGTGATTGGTCAATTCGGCACCGCTAAGCTCCGCTCCGCTTCAGTGGAAACGCAGCTTTAATGGAACAAGGGTTAAGACTGCGACCATAATGAATGTGACTAGAAGTAGAAGCTAACCTAACCTAACTTTACTACTGAGCAATCTGTTAGGCCAAAAAGGTCTAACAAAGATGAAGAATACTAAAAAACATTGTTAAAAACTTCATCCTAAATTAACCAAATATTTTGTACTCTATAGCAATCTCGTAAATAATATGTAAACTTTATGTAACAGAATTAACTGTAAATATTATTCGCGTTCAAACACGCTACATACGTGTTTATCATAAATGAAACTTCGTTGCTCTAACGATAAAGATTTTGTAACAAATTACTATAAAATTATATTTTTCAACAACTTAGCCGCGGAGGTCGTCAAAAATAATACAGAAAACATGACTTCGTGTGGAGTGAATATCATTAAGGGGGTTAGAATTTAATGTATGCGTTCCAATAAAAGCCGATAGACGTACGCCTATGGGTGTCAATGGCTTACAGGCTACAGCAGGAATGCACAAAGGGGACTGAAGCACATGTATGGGTGCCGGATTACTTCGATCCGGAAACTTAGCAGACGCTTTTAATAAAAAAGCCCTTGATATATTCACACTCGAACATTCTAGAAGTCCCAGCTACTAAGCTCGTGGAATAACTGAGTCAAATTCCAAAGCAGGAGACGTGTGGGCGCAACTAAAAGTAAGGTAATTGTATACAAATCTGTAAACTGGTCCAAGTATTCGTCATAAGTAAATGCGTTGGTTGCATATATCTCTCGAGACTTGCTACTGGATTTTGGAGGCAGTTTTTATCTTATTTATTCTGCAGTCAAGCAAGTCGCAAGATTTGTCTTCGATTTATCAAGAAAATGACGACAATTTGCGTACAATTTATGCAAAACATCGGCGCTTGATGTAAAACTGTGCCTAAGTCACAAGTCAAAGTAATGAATCACGATCAGATGGCAGAGTTTATCTGCCATTTAATTGTATCAGTAATTGATGCAATAATTAATAAACAAATGAGTACCATGACGGAATTAGCCTAATGAATCATATCTGTGTACACGTGTCACCCTATTGTTAACGACATGGACATAGGCTGCGAGTTACGACATACCGCTGCAGACGAGCGACCGATGACCACGTCGTCTATATAATTGCTAGTAGAATAGCCAGTAAAATTGCGCTGTTAACTAGTACATAAACAATAATAATTGTTTACTGTTAACAAGTACATCAAGAATAATTGTAACACATTATTATTAATAATAATAGTCTATAAAAAATTCTAGGTAGATGTATAGTATACAAATGACCACCCAATGGTCTAGATTCTGAAGATATGCAACAACCTACAATTACTGTGTAACGCAGTTGGTGCGTGAAATGCAAAACACATGCACTACAAATTACAATACGACCGTCATCTTATTCAGCCGATCGTTTAACAAAAACTGCATTCAAATCGAAATAAGACCATCTCACATCGAGGGAGCGGAAAGTATTAACGCCTTTAAAAAATTTGTTACAGTCGGTGTTTAGAAAACTAGACAATCCTAATCAAAAGCTATCGAATAAACAAACAGACAAACACCATCGAAAAGTCGATAGAAGTGATCATACCCAACATAAACATTTTATGATAATGCTTTGAGTTGGCCAATTGAGGGCAACATAAAACTAACGAACGAACATCCAACGAAACATGATACTTGAAAGCGGTTAGCAGCAAGTCTAGTCATTGATGGTAAACATCATAAACATAAAAATTACACAATGTTGGATCGTCCTTGTATGGATGAATACAAAAAGCTGTTGTTTGTAATATCCAATTATATTGTTAAGGTATATATGTAGACACATAAATGAATAATTTTTTTATTCCTTGTTCTTTAACAGCATTATGAAAGAACATGCCCTAAGACAAGACAGGGAAACTATGACGTAAAAGTAGACGAATAAAACAATTTACCGTAAAACCCTGAGAACACCCTGACGTAACAGACGCCCGAAAGGGAACAAAAATACAGAGAAGTCGACTCAATTAGTCATGACAGTTATCTTACCAGAACATGCAGAGCTCCTTGTAATGACATCATCAGGCTTTTACGGGGAAGGAAAGTGGCAGGTTGACCTGCTACATGAATCAACTAGGCATCGGGCAAACAATTTTTAATGTTGCTAATGTTTCATATTGTTATCTCTTTCAGACTTGTTAACAATGCCAGAGTTACTGCGATATTTGACGAGCGATTAACACTAATAGGCATTGAAAATTAGGAAAGAATCGTTGCAGCATATTGGCAGACCAGGACCTGTAGACAAGTGGCAAAGGGCTAACGCTAACGCGCTACAAAATGTATGCGATTTGACATAAGTCATCGCTTCGCTAGCGAATACTAATGTCAAATCCATACATTTTGTAGCGTTAGCGTTAGCGTTTTCATCTGCCGAGAAGCCGGTCATAATCTTAACTCCTTTTAGTTGGGGCAAGTACATACAGTACATACACATACATTTCCGGGAATCATCATCATGATATGACAATAAGTTTCTCCAAAATCCTGAGCTCTTCCCTGTAATATGGGCGAAGTCTCGCGCCAGAGCAATATTTATTCAGAATCGATTAGCACGTGCTGGTATCGCTAATGTGGCGATGTGGGCCAGTGGGTAACCGGTACAATTCCTCGCGGACATACGGGGTGAAAACGACGCGTTTACGGCCTCGAGCTACACTTTTCACTCGGACAAAACAAAAGGTCATTAGTGTTGAGTTATCCTCAATGACCGAGAATAGGGTTTTTTCGTAAAACCGAGATGAGTCATTTAAATAGATTGCTCCTGTAACTGGTTGGAAGACTGGGATTCACCAGTTAAAGAAAAACTTCTGAAAACAAAAATTATAGCCACTTGAAAAGGACTTTTACCGAAATTTAATTGCACAGCACCGAAATGATGATCCATCATCATATTAAAGTTGAGACGAGAAGAGATGAAATGGAACTGCAATTAATGCAATTTAAAAATGAATTTATTCACATAGAACGACATCGGATGCCCTAGAATTTAGAAACTGGGTTACGTGTAGCCACAGTGTTATGATTGTTTTCGTCTGTAGCAAATGTAATAAAAAGTGATAAAATCGAGATCAAAAACACTGGTTTGTTTCCCTCCAGTTTTCTTGGCTTTCATAGAATGAAAACTAAATATAAAGAAAAAATCTTTGTCAAGTGGTTTAATTTTGTTTCAAACTCTTGTTTTAATTATGAATTGTGGATGTCGTATTGTATCCAGGGCTAAAACAAGTTAAAACTTTGGACTTCGCCTTCCTCTCAGCTCAGACTCCACTTAAAAGTTATTTTGAATCATTTCCTTCTGGGAGCCAATTCTCAGAATGTGAGAAAAGTTCATCTTCGGAAAAATTACCCAATTATGAGATTTTTACGAACGTAACACAGTTTGTGTATTCTCAAAACTTCACATTCGAAATATTTCGTGCAACGATCGCTCGAGTCGAACGAGTGAAACCGGTTATAGATGTCCGAATTCGTACACCACACGTGGCCGCTTGGGAGTTGAAGCGTCCGGGTTTTCTGCACGATACAATTTGTTGCTAATAGTTTGTGTATTCTCAAAACTTCATACTCGAAATATTTCGTGTGAAGATCGCGAGTCATACGAGTGCTAGGGACCGGTAGATGTCCGAATTCGTACACAAATTCACCCTCCTATTGGTGGATATGTAGCAAAGTAGTTGTCTAGTAAATAAATGATGAACAAATATTCGTGCTTGTGTTTCTTTTACGATATAATTACTTACTAGTTAAGTACTTATAAGTTAATGTGTTTAAAAAAAGAAACTATTTAGGTATAAGTAATTTCGTTAGAGTAGCTGTAGGTACTAATGTGTATATTCTGTGAAGTAGCTGAATTTATTTTTTATATAATTAGACTATTAAAATATATAGTTAATTTATATATAATTAGAGATTAAAATTTTATCAGAACTTTTGTTCTATTATGTAAGTACCCATAAGTTTTTGGATAATTAAGTTTATCATAATAATATTAATATTCAATATATAAATAAGTACATAATATTATCTTCTTATCTTCATAAATTATTTTAATTTCTCGTGTCACAATGTTAGATGCCTTATTCCTCCGAAACGGTTTTACTGATTAAGTATACTATTATTAATACTTCGATGATGGATTCTTGGAAATCTATTGTTATTCTATTGTGTCTCGCTCACCGGTGAGCTTATGGGGTTATGATGGGTTAATTCATAATATTATTTAAAAGCAGTGGGTCGCCGATACTATGGTCGCGGTCTCGCTCGCGTCGCGGTCGCCGTGCGGGCCTCGCATCGCCTCGCGTCTCGCGAGTCGCCGGTCGCGAGTCGCGATGACTCGGGTCTCGGGCAGTCTCGCGCCCGCTTCCGATTACGAAAGTTGCGAATTTTGATATTACTTAATACTAACGCTGTATTAGAATAAAAATTAAATGTTGTATTTAGTAGTCTCTTACACTACTTGTTATAATAATAATTGAAAAGTGTTGTTAAATAAATAACAGTTATAAGTAAATTATAAATTTTCAACTCAAGACCGGCGACCATTACCTACCTATTGTTTGTGCAACGTACCATACTTAATAAGTCACTTCAATAAAATAGTATAATAATTGTTCTTTACAAATTTAAAAGAACAATAATTTAGTTCTTGACTACAAAATATAATATACTCACCTATATTGCAAAACAACTGCAAAACAATTTGCGCCGAGATAGCTATTGAATAGTGATATTATAAAATCAATTATTTTGTAAGCTATATTTACTAGAATACACGTAAATATTATCAGTCACACGTTGCAAAATTTGTCCAAGCGTTTTTTTTTGCCGAATCGGAACGCAAAATGTCTACGGCGAACACCTCGATAGTTCGATTGGTAAGTAAATTGTTCTATTGGTCCCCAGAATACGGGTTTTAAGGATCATTCGAACTTGCCAGTAGAAATGAATAGTTCATGAAATAATTCTACGAGGATTTAGTTATTAACTACAAATTATTATATTATATTATGCATTGAGATATGAGTACTACGTAAATATATGGCAAAACAACCGCGCAACAACTTTCCGGGATAGCTAGTAATATTATGAAACCAATTATTTAGTAAGCTATATTTACTACAATACGCTTATATATCTTCGCACGTTGCAAAATTTGTCCCAGTGTTTTTTTTTTTTTTTTAACGCCGAAACGGAACGCAAAATAATGTCAATGGCAGGAACACTTCGATAGCTATCGGTCCCCAGAATACGAGTTTTAGGGATCATTCGAACTTGCCAGTAGACATGAATAGTTCATGAAATAATTTTACGAGCGAAAAAGTTCACATCCTGAGAATTAGCTCCATGGCGTCTGTCTTTGAATCGATAACAGTTTTGGCAAGAAACACCATACACTGGCGACTATATGGACCATATTTTATTAACGACTTGAAATTATAATGCTTTTCATACAGGATCAGAAGTTCGACTTTTGCATTTTAATTCTTGTAGAATCATAAAGTACAGACAGACCAAGGACTTTTCTAGGTTTTTATTGACTAAGTTTAAATAATCGGCCAAGTGCGAGTCGGACTCGCACACGAAGGGTTCCGTACCAATATAGAGCAAAATTAGGCCAAAAATTTTGTTTTTTGTATGGGAGCCCCCTTAATTTTTTATTTTATTTTAATATTATTATTAAATATTAAAGTACACATATAACTAAGGATTTTGTGAAAAAGTTAAGTACTTACCTGTTGCCATTATTGATATAGAGCAAAAAAGGCCAAAAAATCACGTCCGTTGTATGGGAGCCCCCTTAAATATTTATTTTATTTTGTTTTTAGTATTTGTTGTTATAGCGGCAATAGATATACACATTCTGTGAAAATTTCAACTCTCTAGCTATTACCGTTCTTGAGTTACAGCCTGGTGACAGACAGACGGACAGACAACGAAGTCTTAGTAATACCCTTTTTACCCTTTGGGTACGGAACCCTAAAAAATGAGACCTTTAAGTCTTGAAACTCAATTAATAGTCGAAAGTATGAAGTGAGGTCTTGAGTAAACCAGGTCCAGGCAGTTCAAAGGCACAAAATCTTGTCTTAAACAAGAGAGAAACGTTTGGGTGAATAGTGAATGCTGAATAGACAAAACTACAATATTTGAACATCTAACAATAGACACGTACAATTGTTGTCCTGACCTCTACAGCTACAGTACAATAATTCTCAACCATGTTTTGAACAATGAAAAAAATGGTTGACGTGCTGATTCCACTGACGCAGATCTCGCGATAGACGTAACGCGTTAATTTGTTGAAACCAACGCGTGAAATAACTAGCTTAAAGTGTATGGACGCGATTCGGTATAGTTCGTGGTATTCACCGCAAGAAAAAAGGCACTAAATGCAAGTGCTTTGCAGTGCTATCAGGTCACCCAAAGACGTCCATGCATAACAATCTTGAACTTGCTTGGCAATCCTTGATATTTACCGGCATTCTTGACCTGAATTTATTTTCTGACCATATCTTTATTGATCATAAGATGGGAGTTTGATTTTGGATCATATGAGACTTGGGAGCCATTTCAATACTTTATTTCGGGTTGCCATTGTCCAGTCCTTTCTAAGCCCTCTCATCCGTCTCAAGCGAACGACCTCACCACAAGATCACTTGAGGTTTTGCTCAGTCTCATTATATCGTGGGAATGCATTACATAACGCCTTGAGAAACTCGTTTCTGAGAAACATAGAGCTGCTGGAGTAGAGATTACCCAAAAGAATCTGAATTTTCATCAAAAAGAGGACCAAATGATTTAGATTGTATTATTATGGAGTATTAGATGGTATTAGCAACCTTTCTTTTCTTTCTTAATTATTATTTTTTTTATTAAATAAGGGGGCAAACGAGCAAACGGGTCACCTGATGGTAAACAACTACCGTCGCCCATGGACACTCGCAACATCAGAAGAGCTGCAGGTGCGTTGCCGGCCTTTTAAGAGGGAATACGCTCTTTTCTTGAAGGTTTGCAGGTCGTATAGGTCCGGAAATACTGCTGGTGACAGTTCGTTCCAGAGTTTTACAGTGCGCGGCAGAAAGTTACGCGAAAAACACACTGTGGAAGACTGCCACACATCAAGGTGATGAGGATGGTATGTTTTTCGCGTGGGACGATGGCGAAAAGTTGCAGGTGGTATGATTCCGAACAATTCCTCAGAGCACTCCCCGTGATACAACCGATAGAGGATTAAAACACATACTATGTGTCATTGGCCAATTCCCATTACACCACCATATTGAGCATAAAAGTCGGTTAGCAATGGGAGCAGATACTTTTAAGGTGCAACTTTCAGTTCACGTATTTTTTTATTCGCTGCTGCTGCTTGTATATTGTAAAATCGTCAAGGACGTGTGAACAGAAAATGTTAAGATTATCCTGGTAGGTAAGCATAAAAACTTCAGTTATCTGTTGTGCAAATTATTCATGTAATTATAATCGCTCGAATACTGTTTTTGTTGAGTTTATTTTCTGCATTAAAACAGCGTTAGCCAGCGCGGTTCAGTTCAACATTAGTTACGAGTAAAACTGATTTCCAGCGATACAGAGAATACAATCGCAGTCAAAGGTTGATTATAAAATTATTAACACTCAACATTCCTGGGCGAGATTTTAATCATTCGTATTGCTATCAAAACGATTATTTAATTATGGTTAAAGTTACTATATTTCTTATGTGGCAGAAACTGTGGAAAGCCATCTCTACCACATTCTACAGTCATGAAAAATCAGACTCGTGTAAAGAATATACCACGGTCACTAAAAAAATCATTTAGTCTATGTCTTTATATTTTAATCCTTCGATCGTGGATTCTTGGAAATCTATTATTATTCTATGGTCTCGCTCACCGGTGAGCTTATGGGGCTTGATGGGTTAATCTTGACTCATGCGATTTCTTCTCGTGATTTCCACCAAGATTGCGCAGCTACAATTAACACAATCGACGTGGGTAATGGACAATCATAAACGTATTATACATGGCATCTACACGTTTATTATCGCCTGTATTCGTCCATCATAGGCCAATAAGCTGTCATCTAGTCCACTGGCCCAATCTATACTTTGTTTGTTTGTTTGATTGAACGCGCTAATCTCAGAAACTACTGGTCCGATTTGAAAAAATCTTTCCGTGTTAGATAGCCCATTTATCGAGGAAGGCTATAGGCTTTATTTTATCACGCTAATACTAATAGGAGCGAAGAAATAGAGGAAAGTGTGGAAAAAACAGGGGGAAATTATTTAAAATTGCTTATTATCTTAAGAAACTACTGGAGCAATTTTTATGTTATTTGGCACACATGAAGAATAGACCACGTGAAAGGACATAGGTTTCTTTTTTTGCGGAAAAATGTACGGTTTCCGTGACATTCCTAAATTACGCGGGTGAAGCCGCGCGGAACATCTAGTGAAATATAAAATACTAACGAGAAATAAAAATAAAGATACATAATCCAAAAAGTTCAAAGGAAATGAAGAGGAAACGCAGAACAAACGATGACCCTGGGAGGTGACTCGGTATTTTTGACGGATCGCAAATGTCAACGGCTTGCAAAATCCTGACCTCGATCCTTTATTGCGCTCATTTCACCATTTCGTGATAATTTCAGTTACAAGTACAAGTGTTAAGGAAAAGGATTTATCTACACGAGAGAATAACGAGGACAAACAATTATCTTGTTAGTCTTCTGAGTTTTTGTATTGAAAGATACCTTGAACTTGGCACGGCCTCATATCGCTAATTTTTATATATAGGAAACAAAACATGCATTTTCAACCTATACTGAAAGCGACTATCAACAACGTGGCTAGCTTCGGAAGCGGCCAACCACCACTGTAAGGTCTTTCGACCGCATCGGCCACGGAGGCGTTGAGTGATTGAGTAAACTTATAGTTAGGAGAGCACGCTGAGCAAAGTTATAAAGTTGAGAGGTAATATGAGTCTTGCCGTTGCCTATCTACTTTATTGGGGGTGCTACAAGGTGCTCTCTTTGCACCCGTGTTCCACAATATACATGCACACCACTCACCGAGCTGTATGGAGCCCATAATCTGCGACGACTGGATCTTCTTGTACGTGATCTCTCCACCCTCCCCGACACGCCGATGCCCGATCTTCCTGTCCGACTTGTGGACTTTGCTGATCGCGCCCAGCGGGCCCACGGCAGGCTGCAACATATAAAATGACTTTATTGACCGAAAAAGTGGTACCTACATGAAATATTAAGGTGATGGTCTCAACACTATGTCACCTGTATCGTTGAGGCTAGGCTTATTGATATTATCACCAATTTACACTTCATAATAGTCATAATATGTGGTGTGAATTGGTCAATGACACCGGTAAGAGGCTGCATCGCCAGACGGGAAGTGTTGGTCGTCATTCTTGGTAACCCAACGTCCAGTAGCAAATGTCCACGGCAATTGCTGATTAACCAGTCTTCTTGACCTGGCTTGGATTTCAGGCACTACTAACCCTACTAACTTACCGAAACACAAGCGCGGGTGTTTTTTCGCGACAGTTTCCTGTGTGGTTATGGTATCTACTATTCGTAGCTCTCCCATAGTAGTTTTAATAATACTGGCAAATTGTAAGCTGCGAGCGAGGACCAATCGCTAGTGTGATGTGAGCCTTATCAAAGCACGCTTATCGTCTAAATGATACATACACATTTAAACATTGAAAATGGCAATTCATTTAACTGAAAATAATATTTTTGCTATTGGCAAGACTGCTTTTATGGCCAGTGCTTTTCAAAACTATCCTAAATGCCTATGAAAAAGATTACTTTTTCGTAGGCATTTAGGATGAGGCATTAATTAGGATCGTAATTTCGGATAGTATGTTTACTATTAGGCATTAGCCTAATAGTAAACAATAAACATACTACCGGAATTGCGATATGTAATGTTACTTAGAAGAGTGTTCCCTTCTTGTATGACACAGAAAAAAAGTAATTTGTACGTCTGAGACTTGGCGACTAATAAGTCTGCGGGGTCAATATTCCTTGAAAACTGCGAATCATATGCGTACCAATTGACGACTTCAGACCAACTTGTAAATGACTTCGTCTCGCACGTATCATTGTACGGTCGGCAACGTTAGCTGTTCATTTGTAATCCTTATTACTATAGTGATAAAGTTCAGAAGTAACCCATTGTATTAGCGACTGTACGTGCAAATCATTTAAGAATGTTTCCATAAACATGTCTTGTTTGCATTTAACAACAGAAATACACAATCTGTGAAAATTTCAGAAGTCTAGCTATAGCGGTTATTGAGTTACAGCCTGGAGACAGACAGACAGACAGACGAACAGACGGACAGACATCGAAGTCTCAGAAATAGGGTCCCGTTTTTACCCTTTGGGTACAGAACCCATATGAAATAGGCACCAAATGTACTAGGCTGATTTCCATAAAATGTTACAGACTACATACAGAGTGTAGACCAAGTGGAAGCCCCTTTAACCCATCAGTCGTGGCAAAACGAGACACAATAGCTTTTTCATTGTTATCGCGGCCGGATGTGGCCGCTTGGGGCTTCATGAATTATATCGCAGCAAATGTATGATTACTGCGGAAACTAGTAAATCATAATATCTTTAAAGTTGACTTGCTAGGCTCGCAAGATCTGGCCTCCAACCAAAATGCGCTTTCATAGTTTACAAAGTATTGTCTAGTAGTATTAATTTATTTGAATTTTATGTAAATAATAGTACAAGTAGCTACAGTCCAGGCACCGAACGCATAGAATTCAGCCATCAACTCATCGATGGCCGAATGTCTCTTTTTCACGCGAAAATATCACAATCGAATTAGTGTAAATTAAATACAATTACTTAATATTCCTTCGATCACCAATTCCAGGAAATCTTTTGCTGTCGCGGCCCATATGGCCCTTACGGGGCTTGAGGGAATATTCTCGTACAAGTGAAAGAGACAAGGTGATATTATACATAGATGGATATTTGGGTGTTCAGTATTTAATAGTAAAATAAATTAAATTCATAAGGTTGTGGAACCAAAAAGTAATTAATAATAATTATTAATTCATGAAGCCCCAAGCGGCCACATCCGGCCGCGATAACAATGAAAAAGCTATTGTGTCTCGTTTTGCCACGACTGATGGGTTAATTTACTATCTAATTTTATTTGAAATGGTAAAATTTAATCTCCAATGAAAGCATTGCTATAAAAATAAGTTCGAAAACTATAATAAAGTCTATTTTCATTCTTATGTTACATGAGCTATTAAAATATTTGTAATTGTTGGAATATTTTTTAAATTCCAAACTTGTAGTGAAATGTGCTATGTTTGAAATGTGAAAAAAAAAATATACCATAGTCCTTCAGAAGTCATTAAATGAATTAATATTCTTTAAAAATTGTACTTTTAAATATTAGTACTATTCAAAATGTACCATATTTCACTGAATAGAATCTTAAAACTAACCGTTTAACACTTCACTCCACTTCAAATCACAATATTTCACTACATTATATTCGCTAATGACTACATTTTCAATAATATCCTTGTGCACGTCAAAATATATATTGAGGATAAATCAAGGGACACATTGATGACACATACGCCCAACAATATATTTACCATAACATTTAATTTTTCAGTTTACATGAATTGTGCCTATATTTTTACTGCATGGGGGCCATAAATTTTTCTTATAGTACATCTTCAGTTTTTTATATGATTTCCGCTAATTATATGTTTGAGCTATCATCTTTTTTTTATCAATCATTATATTTTAAACTCAACAATAATTGTGAATGATCATACAAAAATTTGTTTGTTGTACAGCTACAGGAACCATAATATTATGTTGTTCAGGCTTAATAACCAGTTGCTGCCCTGAACGCAAAGTATTCAATATCTCTATACTTAATTTGAAAAAAATCTGTTCAATAACTTAAGTGAATAAAAGACTTTTGCATAGAAAGGTCCAGACAATTTGTTCTTTATGCTAAGAAAAAATAATAATACTTTATTTCATTTTCAGTTATTTGGAGTTTTTATTATTATTATTATTATTATAGGTAATCAGGCGAGCAGTTAACACAACTGATGTTGCCTGTATCAGGTTGTCCTCTATGCCTTTTAATAGTGATTTTTCATATATCTGTCAAGTCTGTTCTTGAAATTATTAACATTCTGGGCTGCTATAACATCCTCTGGCAAGCTGTTCCACGCTCTTACAACTCTTGCACAAAAAGTGTTTATGTGGATTGTTTTTTGAGGAACTGGCAGAGAGCTTTATGGCCTCTCAAATGTGTATTAACATTCAAAGTGAATATATTTTGTATATTTTGAATGTCTGTTCAGGATTTTATATGTTTCTATTAAATCGTCTTAAATTTTTAAAGTGCATATAAATGTGGAATGGTTAAATGTTTTTAAATAATTTATACATATAATGTCATAAAACTAGAAGAAATTCTTGCATTGTTTGAGCTTCTAATATTTTTGGAATCTATAGCTTGACTTGTGCAGTTCTTAGTATTAAATGAAAGAGAAACATGATATTTTGGCAAACAGTATTACCACTAACCAAGACAACCAGTTATATTATGTGCTTTAGTAACATTTTAATCACTTTGTAAATTAATGTTAATTGAGTATTTTAATATTTACACTTATGTGTGTTTGTGTTTTTATAAAAACTGCACACAATTATATAACATAGGATGACTTCATGAATCATGTTTTTGTATGTTTTTCATAATTAGGTACCTACTTGAATTTAAAATCTTGTGACCTTCAAATAAATTTAACATACTCAAAATGAATTATAGGTATAATAATAATTTTGTGATGATCATAAGAGTTTATATTATTAGAAGTGAATGAGATCTTTCAAATTGAATAAGTTTAAGATATTCAACGGAATTATCTTACAAGATAAGTTCTTAATTCTTATCAACAAAATATTGTAATAAACTTCTATAAACTTATTTGAGAACTTCTTATTGTTG
Source organism: Polyommatus iphigenia (assembly GCA_963422495.1). NCBI lineage: Eukaryota > Metazoa > Arthropoda > Insecta > Lepidoptera > Lycaenidae > Polyommatus > Polyommatus iphigenia. Next base: position 3,872,959 of record OY730187.1, read on the forward strand.
CATTAAAAACAAGTGTAGATTATTTTTATAATAATTATTTTTCTTTTCCAAGGCCAACATAAGCAAGCAGAATATAAAGTAATTATGTGTAAAAACAGTTTTATTCACACACTGCTAGAGCAATAGAATTTTTCGCCTGACGAGTATTGCATACATAGTAAACCACACAGACTCATATAGTAATCGTGTACTTTCTATAGTGTATACTATGAATGAAAACATAGTGTATGAAGTGAATAACTTACGTCGTAAGGTACATTTTTCTCTGATACCCTGTCGTGATCTGAAAAGACACAAATACGGAGATAAGTATCGAGTAATTAGGTCGGCACTAAACACTTTGAAAGGGGGGTAACTATTTTGAGTTTTTAACAATTAACGTACCATCGTCTTCCAGTCCCGACTGATCTGTTGCTATTTCAGTCTTTTTAACAATTGAACTATCCATCACTTCTATATGATCACTATCTCCCGAAGCCATTTTTAATTTTCTAATACACCCCCTAATTTGTAGTCACTTTGAAGATTAAAAGCACAATATTTATACGCATGGCTCACTTAAAACTTGCATCGCCAACTTTATGATTCACACTAATTTAATTAGAAATAATCAATTTTTGTACGCGAAAATGCTCGCCCAAAGCATTCATCATTCATTTGACACGACCGCTATGTCAAATGTTGCCAGCTTTTGCTAGCATTTCTTTTTTTTTTTTATTAATTGTATTAAGCAAAAGCACATGGAAATAGGGTAAAACGTAAAACGACTAGTGATTAGTGATTGGACAGTAACAGACGTAACAGTCATTGGACAAAGTATAAAAACACAATATTTATAAAGGTTGCGTTAAAAACTGCCTGTTTTTAAAGTAATAGAACGCCTAATTTAAAAAAATCAACAGGTAGTTTTTAAAGCAACTTTAATATAATATAGTGTTTTCATGGACGTATAAAAAAAGGCTGCGATATGGGATCATACTGTGGGGGAACAGCGTAAACAGCCACGAACTCTTTATCTTACAAAAAAAAGTGTGTTATGCTAAGTACTGACATACGGTTTTGCTTGATAGTTTTACTCCAAAATGAGCAATAACCACCGCCAAAACAGGAATTAAATATGTCAAATATGTCAATTCCTTCGATTTGGAGTAAAACTATCGAGCAAAACCGTATGTGAGTACTTAGCATAAGAATAATAGCACAAATAAAAAATACAGACAGCTGCAGGCATTGAGATGTATGGAGTTGACACCGCAACGCAATGTTTGGTCACATTCAACAGAAGCTATATAGCCGCAGTACACTTAGTCTCACGCGAGCTCTTCTGCACGCCAGACGTACAACAATAAAAAACAAACACAAAAAAGTCACAAAAATGCCCTTCAAAATGCAACGGAATAACATTTCATCGGTATTAGCATTCTTATTTAATTATTTTCAATTAAAATATGAACATTCAATTACAAGGCGAAGACGCGCGCCATTTGCATTGTCATAGAGTACCGTAAAATGGGATTAATTGAGATTTTTGGCGTTATTTGAGACTACCCAGGATTTAGGACATAAATGTCGGGCGCTTACGTCACGCCTATTGCGGGCTATCATTGGCTATATAGCTGGAGTTTGACCAAACAAGTCCGCATTTAACCAAATCGTGGAGGTTGGATTATTAAGCAGGGAATTAATATTTTTTCGCTGTGAATAAAAAAACTTTAAACTTAAAAAACAGCCCTTTTGTTTCGGAAATTAAACATTATCGTTAGTGTAATAAAATTGATTTTTGTCTGTCTATCATCCTGCATTTATAACTCAGTTTTAGTCAAAATGGTCGGTTGAACAATCTAGCACTGAGGTGACGACCTGATAAAAAATACTCTATCTTTAATGTAACGTGAATGTCCTCAATTTCAATTCCATTATTATTTACGTCGTATAAAAACCACAAACTTTTATTTTTACGATCAAAGTATAATAATAAAGACGTGTGACGTGTCCCACAGTCCCACTCCGTGGTCCCACTGCTGAATATTCTTAAATGTGGTATCCCCAGCAATTGGCATTTTCTTGCCGTCAGGCGTCATTTTGATTTTTGATGTCTGCGGCACAAAAGAGTTTTGAGGTTATTTCTTATCAATAGCGTCTTTTATATTTAGATAAATAAAATTATGGTTATTTATAAATAAAAAGTGTATTTTGCAGTATTATATCAAGGAGATCCGTTCGGTATCTTCAGTGATCGTGGCATACCCAGGAATAAACTAAAACCGAGTATACATACTTCCGTCGCCGATTAGATATTAAAAAATGGGTAAAAAAGTGAGAGAATATAAATCCGGCGACTTTATATTTGCTAAAGTTAAAGGCTATCCTGCATGGCCGGCACGGGTAAGTGCTAAAATATTTATATGTAGTAAAATTTAGGCCTCAATTGTATGAAATTTACATGGTTACATGAGCGCGGGAAGACATTTTGAGTGACGCCTATATTATTATGCTTGCCATCGTTTTAGTGGCGTCGGTTGCAGCTTCTATTATCTGATTAGTTATTATTCTTTAAACATTTAAAAATATCTAATAAATAGTATTCAATGCTATTATCTGCTATTTTAAAAAGTAAACAATCTCAAATTACAGTTTTAACAATATCTCCTGTCCTTTGTATGCCTTAAATTACATAAAGGAATGATTATTTTGTATTCTTTTATATTGCATATGTAATAATTATTATTATGTGCAACGATTGTCAAGTAGGTACTTTATCAAATCATATTATATATTCTAAGTTACAGGCTACACGGTCAAATTCTCATCAATCTGATCCATCAATCTGATTGACGGAATATTGATGGTTATAAAAATTTCATATTAAAAATGTGATCAATCCATCAATCCGAGTCGTACACGATCAAATTTTCGTCAATCCGTACCAGATTGATGGATCAGATTGATGAAAAATTGACCGTGTAACCGCTGACTATTAAGTTCCAATCTACAAATAATAAAAACTAAGGAAGAGTAACTGTGTCAAAAAATTTGTTCCCATTCTACAAAATGTAACCATAATATAATCCCTCCTTTCCGGATTCTTGGAAATCGATTGTTATTCTATTGTTATCGCAGTCGGATACAACCCCTTGGGGCTTGACAGGATAATATGCATACTTTGCAAAAGAGACCCGAATACATGCAAGAATTGTGTGTAAGGGCTCCATTCCACCGCGGCGCACGGAGAGACTACGCATGTGCGTCAAGCTTCGCTTTGTAAGAAAATATATGTTATTGTGTCCACTGCAACCCACGGACACGCTACACACAAATTGACGTAGTCAAAGTAATAAATCTTGAAGTATGGGAGCAACCTTTCCTTTGTTTTTATTATTCGTAGGTTTCAATATAATATTATCACTACACTTCCTTTGCCAAGACTTTTTATGTTTGTTGATAACAAAAAATTTTCAGAAAACTAAAATAATATTATGTTTATTACAGTTTCATTTTACATTATATGTTAAAAAATAAGTATTGCCACCTTGTTTCAGGTTCAAAGACCAAATGGAAAAAAATACTTTGTGTATTTCTATGGTACAGGAGAAACGTAAGTATAAACATAAAATAAATACTAGTAATTGTCCCAGAAGAAATAACTTTTTTCATAATTATATGGGTAAAAACCTATTCTCAGGCCTAACAAATGTACATATAAAATTTCATTAAAATCGCTTGAGCCGTTTTGGAGGAGTTCGCGCACAAACACTGCGACAAGAGAAATTTTATTAATTCAATTTTTTTGCAGAGCAAACCTGGCACCCACCATGATATTTGACTATGCGGAGAACAAAGAAAAGTTTTTGACCAAGACAGTAAAGAGGCGTGACTTTAATGATGGAGTGAAGCAGATTGAACATGATTTTGCCAATAATGTTCCCCTGGAGCAAGTTATTGGACTCTCTGTAGCGGTAATTATAAATGTCTTAATTTGTTTTAAAATACATGTTTCCTAGTTTCTAAACTTTCTAAATCTTCAAGAAACATTTTAATTAAAGGCTATATTATATGTTTCTAGGCACCAGAAGAAACTAGTGCTAACAACACACTGAATGATTCGGCTAACGAAACAGCAGATGACACCATGGTTATGGACACTACAGTAGACGAGACACTTCCTGAGGAGGTAACCCGCTTACAACAATTTTATGTTCTACACTATACCAAATTTTGAAGGAAATGGACTTTTCGAAGCTAAAAGGCTAAAGGTACAAGTTGGAAGCCGGCTACATGAAGTTGCAGCAGATGACGTGTCGTCGCGACACTACTGGTTTCTATGTATTTCTATGAATTTCTATGAATAAGTGTCGCTAGCTTCATGTCGCTTGCGCAGGGTATTTCATAGAAATACATAGAAAGCAGTAGTGTCGCGACGACACGTCGTCAGCGGTTGCTTCATGTCGTCCGCTGCCAACCGGCACTTTTATCATAATTGAGATTACATAGGAATGCCTTATGCGATCTGCCTGTGAATTAATTTCTGCAATAATAATTATTGAACTCAACAATATTAACAACTTAATGAGTTTTTTAAGTTGATAGCTGTTATGGTTCATAGAAAAATAGTTCATGCCAAGGTTTTTACTGTTGAGTAAAGTAAAAATCTGTCGAGGGGACTAACAGTAACTAACCCATCAAGCCCCATAAGGACACCGATGACCGTGACAACAATAGATTTCCACGAATCCGCGATCGAAGGATTAAAATGAATATACATTATTAGAATATAGAGTAAACTTTAGTGACATGCATATTTAAAATAACAAAATATGTTATAGCTGAATGAATATTTATATTTAAATATATTTTCAGAACACAACACAAAATGCTGTTGAGGATTCTGATGACACTGGTGCTTTGGTTATTGATGAAGGAAAGGTATGCTACATTTTTTTTTATAAAAAAATTAGTGAACAAGATAAATCAATAATGAAATGTGTTTTTTATAACAACAAAACTCAATAGTCCTTTTTTGTACAGCAAAAGGCTCGTAAGTCAGTTGCCAAAACACCAGCCAAGGAGCCTAAAGCCAAGGAACCCAAGACGCCACGCGGTAAGGCCAAGAAAGATGACGGAGAGGAGGCTAAAGAAGATGAGAAAAAGGATGAGGAAATTGTCAGCAGGAGCGGAAGAAAAATTCGACCCAAGAGGTTCGTTAGTTTTTTTATAAAATAAGGAGCCAACGAGCAAACGGGTCACCTGATGGAAAGCAACTACCGTCGCTTTCACCGTCGTCGTCGCCGTCGCAACATTAGAAAAGCTGCAGGTGCGTTGCCGGCCTTTAAAGAGGGAATACGCTCTCTTCTTGATACAATATACAAACAATAAACATCTTGAAAAAATTATCAAAATATGATGCTAACCGGAACTAGAGAATATTGCCACTGTTATGTAATTTGCGAAAACAAATATGCAGACAGTGACTGGGGTTCGGAGGACGATTGTATTTGCATAAATACGATAAAAAGATAATTATTATAGTATTTTATCTGGATTAAAATCGACAATGGATGTATAGTTTTTATTCCATTGTTAAAATAAATCCAAAAGAAAATTGTCACTGCCGAAATATTTTGTTTCAGACAAGGAAAATATTTGCGATTATGACATACACCATTTTTATTGTGGAATAAATTATTTTCATAGTAAATGGTTGTCTTGGTATAAAAAGTTGACAATATATGTAACAATATATTTCAGATATTTAGACGAACATACAGAGGACAATACGACTCTCCCCTCTCCGGCTCCAAAGAAAAAACGCTCCGGTTCTCCTGCACCAGAAAAAGAAAAAAAGGAAGTGAAAGAAACTCAAGATAAGAACATGAAGCTGTATAATACCGTACCTCAGGTAAATATTATGATATGGAAGACTTCATTTCAATTTTGCTTTGCTTAATTTTAGAAGCCATTTGCCTTGGCCAATCACTTTATAGCGCTTGGCAACCCTCATCATCAGCTTACTATCTTTATGTCCCATTCTTAAATTTAATTTTTTTTTTACAGTCGGAACTAGAGGACTTGAAAGAGCCATATGCACAAGGTAAGAATCAGTTCCTAATTTTTCAATTATCACCCAATAAGAACAAAACAAATGAATAAATATTGATTTTTAATTAATTTGTAGGAAAATGTAGGGATTTTGTTTTAATATTCCCCTTTTTTCCTTAAAATTATAATCAATTTACTATATAGGCTGTGTAATGTTACTTTCAGACCTCTCTCTCGCCACCGCAAAAAAAAAAAACTTTGGCGCGTAAATAGAATTTTTCAAATAATTTTTCGCAACTGCTTTTAGATAAAAAAAAACATATTAATAATTATATTCATAAACAGTATGGAAAATAAAAATTCTAAAAAGAAAACTAGGAAGTTTGTTGCACCAATTAGGAAAAATGTAGTGAAGGAAACATTAGATGGTGATAAATGTGTTGCAGAACCTATAAAAGGAATACAAAATATAGAACCAATGATAGCTGCAGAGAGTGTAATTAACTTAAATGATTCTAAAACAGAACAAAACTTGGCTAAAAGTCAAACGGGGAATCTTATACTATCATCTCTAAATACTCTTTATGATGATGAGTATGTCATGTTGTCACAAACGTCTGATCATTCGGACATAAAGACCGCAGATCTATCCAAGAATAATTCCTTTTGTTCTGTGGTTTTGTTAGACAAGACATACAAAAACTTAGACATGAAAAGCTGCGACAATTTGCAGTCTACAATATCAGTAAATGATAAGTTACAAGAATATATTGTGCCGTCTGGTGATAGTTACATTGCTTTATTTAAAACTGAAACAAAGACAACTGAAATAAATAATGTCGCCATGTCTAATATATTTGGCGATATGGGATTTAATATGAAGTATTCTGATCATATAAAGGAAGAAGGTTTTGATGAATTGAATCAAGATGAAAAGGAAGCTGTAACAAAAATTCTAGAAAGTTGCCCTAATGAGAATAGAAGAAGAAAAGACATAAAACGCATATTTTAATTTCCTATTTCTATGTTAATGTAGTAAAAATTAAATATTTTTTTCAAAGATTTAATAAAGAATTATAAAATATCATCTACTCTTATTAATGTAAATAATTATTATATTGGTCGCTCTTTCTTCTGGTCGCATCTTTACGTAGGGTAGCGTTAGATACTTTATTAAACACATGTACTATACAATTAAAAAAAAAATACAGCTATTTTTAACTGAATTTGAGCCAGTATAGCTGATGGTATGTCCTCACAGATGCAGAGAGGGAGAATATTCTAATCGCGTATCTGCCGTCGGGCGAGTATGTAGGCGTCAAGTTGTTCCAGTCGAGACCAACCAGTTTCAAAAATGAGGCAGCTAGGCTACAGTGGGACAAGCAAGCCGCCGCCAACGCTATTACCTTGAAGACGCAACTTGGTAAGTTTGTTTCAAAGGTGACACTAAAAATCTGAATTGTTTTAAAGCAGTGGTGCCCAACTGGTATTGCTCCAAGGCCTATTTTGAAAATCCCGATTAGCTATGCGGGCACCACAAGTTAAAAAAAACAGGTATGACAGTGAGCGTGCCCGCATACGCGCCGCGCGCACACTGTACAGCGACTCATGCCATACATACAGCGTAATTTAGTTATTGTACAATCGAGGAAATTGATACCTATGCAGTTGATAGACCAACGTTATTTGGTCGAATATGTCAATTCAATGTTAATTGTCGGCTGGGTTTGACGTAACGCAACCAAACTTCGTAGGTCCCCGATCTGCATAGGAATCAACTTCTCTGATAGTACATTTTATTTACTTGATTCGTATTGTTCGCGGGGGTCTAGATAACAGGGCGCGGGCTACCAGGTGCTCGCGAGCTACCGTTTGGGTATTTGGGTACCACTAGTTTAATCCCTCGATCGTGGAAAAAACGAGACAATAGATTTCTATTCAAGAATGAGACAGCTAGGAAATATATTCGATTATGACATACATCATTTTTATTGTTATCGCGGTCGCATGCGACCGCTTGGGACTTGAAGCATTTAGTATGATGGTGTAACACAAATATTCTGAGTCTGAGCCATTGAAAGTCGTTTACTATCTTCTCTAAGGTTCTTTTTTGCCAAACTATTTTATATATTCTGTTTTATTCTCAGAGCGCGGTCAAATTTCGTATCACTCGATATTATCACAGCTAGTGCTGGATCTTAATCTATCAGATGAAGAGAAAGCTACACTAGACAAGGAGAGGGAGACAGGTATTGTTTGAATTTATTTAAAATCTAAAATTATCCCCTTACTAATATAAATGTAAAAGCAATAGAATGTTTTGTCCCTACCTATCATGTGACTTTTTTAACTAAGGATCAGACTGGCAAAATATTGATACATAGCATGTCAATTTCATAAATATTTATTTTAGTAAGGGTATGTTTCGCCTGATAAAGAGAAAAATACTTATCAATATGTCGCCCTTCGTGTTAATAATTAATGTCTCATATTATAATTTTGCTATAAAATATTGTTACAGAAGAAAAGAAGTCGCGAGTACAGTTCTTGAAGACAGAGATGAAACTCATTGAGTTGGACGCAAAGATCAAAACTTGCTTGTGTCTGGAAAAAGCTGACACTGAACTGTGTTTGAAGTTGCTAGATGAGCAGATGGGTGAGTATAATATTTTATGTGGCGAATGAAGCCAATTCTATACCTGTTTTTGAAAGAAAAACCTAGCAAATGAAATTAACATACGATACCAATGTATTCACTAAATAAAAAGATACTTGCCTAGTTAGGTGAGTATCTTTCTATTCCGAATGTCGATCTTTACTTTTTAAATTCTTTTGGATACAATGACTACTCAGAAAAATTAAAGTGAGCCTACTTTATTGGTAGCTTAATATTAGTCAATGTAAGTCATGATCGGATGGGCTTATAACCTTCCTATCTGCTGACAAATCAATGCCCTTGATACACTGACCTCCATTATACAAGTACGCTGGACCTATGATACCCTTTGAAATGACAGCTGTTTTTTGTGCCTATTTGAAGCGGAATCAGCGCCCCCAAAATCGGGGGAAGAAAACTAAATCTGACGTAAACATGACGTTTAAGTCGCCATATTGGCGCTGATAGCAGTAGTGGGAGTACTTGGAACTAATACTAGTTTCTACCACCGTAGTGATTATATTCTCTTTGGTTTCTACAACCAATACCGATTGAGCGCCATTTGCAAGTTACGTCAGATTTAGTTCTCTTCCCCCGATTTTGGAGGCGCTGATTCCGCTTCAAATAGGCACAAAAAACAGCTGGGTATCATCTGTCCAGCGTACTTGTATAATGGAGGTCAGTGCCCTGATAGCAAAATATGTATATCCTTAGATTTGGACGTGAAACCGCTGATGCTGTTGAAACATCCATCGTGCTTGGAGACTATCAAGCGTATGCGAGCGTACGTCGGCAACACGCCGTCTTGGGATCTCAGCGAGAGCGCAGTGTTGCTCTTCAGCCAGCACGCCCATCGCATTAGGCGCCAGGCCGATACTTTGTATACAAGGACAAAGGTAATATTCATTTGAGGTAATATTCTAATCAACTATAACTAAGGCACTTGATTGAATTTGTGCTAACTTTCTTACAAATGAAGAAAATCCACTCTACAGATATATGACGTAAAAGTTAATACATAATGGTTTGTCCGTATCTGTCGCGCGATTTTATTAACGTATCAAAGATGAGGCGAGAGTAATTATTATACTGTATATTACTCTCGTCTCATCTTTGTAGACGTAAACAATTATTAAGTATAGAATTTGTATATCTTATATACTCCGAATTTAACTGACACTTCACTTCATTTGAGAAAATACAAACAAAATATAGTAAGTAATACAAATAATATATGTTTTCAGGGTCTGTTCACTGTACCAGAAGGCCTATCATTCTGGGAATACTTCACTGAGAGGGTGGCACACTTCAAAAAAGTGACTGCAAAGTTATCTTCCGATGACCTGCTTGAGATGGTCCATGAACCATTAGGTAAGCTAGTCAAAGATTACATAAAAAATATAGTATTTGTAGTAAAATATTAAACAGACTCTTTTTCTTTGTCAGAAATGTCTACACCTGCAGCTTATAACATGAAAGCTGCAATAGATGCAGCTAATAAAGAGGAAAGTACTGAAGACGATTCTAAGAAAAAGGCACCAGGTAAAATATAAAAATGACGTTTTTTATTTTACATTAACCTAAAATAATGTGTAGAACGAAAGAGGGGAGGCCTTTGTCCAGCAGTGGGACACAAACGGCTAGTTATAGTAATAATGTTAGTAGTGTAAAATTTTATTAATTTAAAATCCTCTCTTCCTGTTTGTACCCTTGCTATGAATAATTATATTATTTATCACTAGGCAAGGGGAAAAAAGTGAATAACACACCAGCTAAAACTCCGGCTAAACGGCAAAAGAAACAGGAAGAAAATAAAAAGTCTGATGACAAAGAAGTGTCTGATGATGTTCCAGACTCGGCTGAAATTAATGATAAAGAAGATTCTAGCGTAGAAAAGGAAAAAGATTCAGATGCAGCAAAAGAATCAGAAGACAATGAAGTGACGAAAGAAAACACGGACAAAAAATCACAAAATTCAGACGAAAAAGATGCGAAAAAAGAAGCAAAGGAAAAAAAGAGTAAAAATTCAGATGAAAAAGAACAATCAAAGCCTAGTGATAAAAAAAGACTTAGTACAGACAACGCAGAATCAAAGAAAGATCAATCAAATCAGAAAAGGAATAGTATAGATGAGAAATCAAAAAATGATAAATCAGAAAGTTCGGAAGAAAAGAATGAATCTAATACTAATGACGACGGGAAGGGTGCAAATGATACAGACAAAACTGTTAAACGGAAAGAAAGTACAGAACAAACCGAGAATAATGTTGAGGACAAAGACGAGAAAGTGAAAGATAAAGAAGATGAGCCGAAAGCTAAGAGATCGAGAGAGGTAAGTTAATTTTATCTAGAATTAGATTTGAAATTATTAGCCATGCAATAAGCTAATGTCTTTCTCTGTCTTTTACTGTAATACATTTCGTTTTATAAGATAAAGACACAAAACTAAAATATATTAAAATGGTGTAATTATCATGTTTCTATTGATCGGCATCCGTTTATTTTCATTGCAGAGTAAGAAGACTGAACCTCCCCCACCAAGATCACCGACAAAAAGGAAGTCCAAAGCTTAACTGACATATTAATACAACTGGACTTTCAAGGTTACTTAGATATTTTGACATTTACAGCATAAAGTATGTTGGATAGGAAATCCAATCAGGCATTGCCATTCATTCAAGTACCCGGTAAGCACACAAATGTTTGGACACCAGTACTGTTGCGTCCATAATACATATAATATAATCCAGTACATTTAAATTTTCTTTCACTATTTAGATAATAGTGTTGTAGTTTTTAAACATCAAATTGCAATATCATTTTTATACATATTCATATTTTTATATCATGAATCATAATGTAGACTAAGGTTTAGTACTCAAAAATTGTCAGAGGCTCAATTGCGACTCAGGTGTAATATCATTGCTCCTTTTTTTGTAAAATGATTAATTAATAAAAAAAAACATTTCACATAGATAAAATATAGAGCCAATTTTTGTAAATATCATAAAGGTAATCATTAGAAAATTGTCGGTTGTGACTTGGCAAATATCTGTTGTATACATGCACGCTATAGCTGCTATTGCATGCAAAAATACTCACAGTTTTCTATTCTCTCCATTTAGTTGGTAAATGTCATTTTAAACTTTTTTTACAATACCAGTAATTTGAATACTTATTTGTGAAAACTAAGAGAGAGATACATTAGTATGAAAATCATAATTATTTTTATTGCTGCATCAACTATGAGAAATATTGATGTTATATTAATTCATGAAGCCCCAAGCGGCCACATCCGGCCGCGATAACAATGAAAAAGCTATTGTGTCTCGTTTTGCCACAACTGATGGGTTAAAACAATATATCTATTTGAATTGTTTTGTATTCCCCCTGATGTTGTAGTTTATGGTATATATGTTTAATTGCCTACAATGTTTACGTCTAGATTTAAATTTAACTCTACTTATCTGTAACAAAGGGATAGCAACAATAATTATAGTTGTTTTAAAGACAAATATAATTCCCGCAAGTTGCTAATGCGCTGGAACCTTGTCTAATTAACACCCACGTGACGTCACCCGCAACAAGTACAGCTAACAAAAAATTCTAATAGGTAGTTAATTTTATATAAATAATATTTTTTTAATTATTTATGATCTTCAATAAGATCGGGTTAAATAAAGGCTGTCTCAGTAAGAATGCACTTTTAAATTTGGATATATTTTTTTGGTAACTTGGTGGCAGCTCTTATTCTGAATATTAAAAATGGAACGCTTTTCAAAAGAAAAATGCGTTATGATTGTGAAAACTCATTACAAAACTAGGGAAAGTTACGCTGAAACCGCTCGCAAACTTCGCCAAATGATCAGACCGACCGGTACCTACGTTAAAAAGTGCACTCTTACTGAGACACCCTATATATAATAATTGTATGGAACTTTTAAAAATAAAACCAAATGTTTCAATAATTTTCAACGTTTATTGGCACATTTTTAAAATCTAACCTAACCTAACTCTTCAACTCCACTCATATAATCTAAATCAGATTCAGAATCGGTTTGTGAGTCTGTTGTCTCTGATTCACTATCATCTCCAGTATTGATGATGAATAATTCGTCTACTAATCTATCTTTACGCCAGTATTCTTCTTCAAGCCTCTTCACATGATTTAACTCCTTTTTCCAATCATCAGGAGTAATTTACTGCAAAGCCTCCAAAGTTAATTGCTCTACCTTACTCTCCAACTGTTCTACATTCTTGTCAGAAACTCTTTGTTTTACGAGGTGCCATATATACTCAATGGGATTGAGGTCGCAGTTATAGGGTGGCAGTCTTACTATTTCGTGGCCATGGTCAGTAATTAATTTATCGACGATATATTTTTTCGGCGGTTTGTGGTTTTTTATTAACAAATACAATTCCGGTCTCGTGTAGTGTTCGGGAAACTCAATATTACGTGCTTGGAGCCACTCAACCATCACTTGTTTTCTTGCACTCATGTTGGGAGTTCTATCGTCCTCTTTACTGTGGTAGGGGGCATTGTCCATCACAATAATACTGTTAGGGGGTATGTTGGGCATTAGTTTTTCTTGTAACCATTTTGTAAAATTTTCATCATTCATTTGATCGTGATAATCACCGGTTTTTGTATTTGCTTTAAACATTAAAAGTGCGTTATCCACAAATCCTGACTCACTCCCAGCGTGAACGATTATCCAGCGGCGACCAGGGCTATCGTTCTTTCTCACTCCAACATCCGTAGCAGACTGCCAACAGCTTTTGACAGTGTAATGGGCGTGGATCCAGGTCTCATCTAAATAAAATACTTGTTTTTTGTCAGCGCCAAGTGAATCATTTTCTTTCATGCGGCGTAAATACTTAGCCCTCCAAGCTTGAATATTGGGTCTTTCAATCAACACTAATCTCTTTTGGCTACATTTTTTAAATCGATACCCTAGACTGCTTTTCATTATTTTACGTAATGTAGTCTCACTTCCTCTATAATCTAAATCTTGTCTAGCAGCAGCCATAATTTTGCGCATAGTGGGTATTTCTTTGCGGACTGTGTACATAGAAGTAATAATATTTCTCAATGCTGATAGCGCAAATCCGTCCAAAAACTCTTTTTGCCCCTTTTTTTTTTAATTGGCGTTTTAATTTTACTGCCGCTAGCAGTAGCAATTTTTTTTTCGCGCCTTAATTTTGCCACTGTATTTTTTGCTATCCCTGTAGCGCTCAATACACGCTGTGTGACCTTGGTTGTATGTTGTAAATGTTTTGAAATTTCAACTAAAATTGACTTCGGCATAACTACGTCATCACTAGTGTCAGATGCATTTTTGAGGGATCGAGTTATATTTTGAAGTAGTACCTTAGATTCCTCCTCTTTTTCAAAATAATCGTCCACTTTAAGAACAATTTCACGAGCACGACTGTGAAGTATTTTCCTACTCATTTTAACTCTAACATTACAAAACTTTACAAAAATAGCAGCAAACAAAACAAGGTAACAAGAAAAAATAACAATAAAAATGTGCGTTGTCACAATTCACAACTCGATACGCGTACTTGCCGGCCGGTGTTGCTAACGGTACTGAGTGTTCAATGTCACGACTCACGATATTACGTCATCAAAATGGCGGCCAGGCGCATTAGCAATTTGCGGGGATTATACATATGCATAAGATTAGGACTTTTATAATACCTCCAAAAATTTATACTTACCTACCCCACAAGCTCATTGATTTTACATTATGTATTTTAAAATCTATTTTACCTTATATTATAGATAAATATCATGCACGATATTGAATTGTTTAATCAGAAGAAACAAACCTTTCACTATCAAATGTGAATGGTTTGTGTATTTGTTAAATTATGGTAAGCTACTGAAAGTACATAAATTTTTTATTTTACTAGTATTAGTGTACTGTATTTTGTTACAAGTTGTAAATATGTAACATTCGTAAATAAAGACTAAATATATATTATACTGATCGTTTTCGTTATTTCTGACCCGAATAAAGAGTAAGTTTTAAAAACTAAAGATCTTTGGTATTGTCATTGGCTTAATTATAAGCAATTTAAAAAAAACTATCTAAAAAAGTAAGTTTTATTACAAAACTAAATGGTAAAAGTTATTGAATGCATATTATTTATCACTAAAAATCATCAAAATTTTTTAAACATCCCATCACATCAGTCTCAAATCTCAATTATGAATAATTTCTCCGGTTGTGTGCTGTTTTATTTTCAGTAGGGTACATTGAAATTATAATTCGGACGGTTTTTTCTGCTTCTTTTATATCTAAAATATTGAATTAAATATAATCATTATTATTTCTTTGTAAATGATTAAATTAGTATAACTACAAAAATAAAATACTTACATTTAGGATCTCCTTCGAATAAATATTTCAAATCAGTATTGTTGTTACCTGAAGACACTTCCATACCCTTAATGGAAGAAAGTGCTTTATGTTCAATATTCATACAGGAAAAAGGAATATTTTGTATTAAAAATAGATTATGATAATCATTTCCTGATGGAATAGAATTATCATTAGCTTGATAAGGCTTGGAAAAGTAATCATTAATTGTATGATTATCATCAAAGTCTTTGGTTTTGTTTGCTACATTTTTAACTTTGTCAATAATTGGTCCCATGTTAAGCTTACATTCCTTTTTAGCCTCCTCTTCATCAATGAATTCAAAATCAGAAGAATGGTAACTGCATGCATCAGTGTTGTCAGATTTTGTTTCGTTATTGTTACTGGCACTCTCAATAATTTCTTTTTCACTAACAAGTAAGCAATCTTCGCTTCCTGAATTGACTAAAATATCATGATCATTTATAACATTATGAAGATAAAGAAATTTACTATCATTAATTAAAATATTTTCTCTATCATTTGGTATTTCATTTACATTGTGTGTAGGACAGACTCTTGTAATTAAATTGCATTTTAAAACTTGTTCTATATCATCCTGAACAAGCTCCGGGTATTCATCACAATATTTTGGTCTATTATTGCATTCTTCCAAATGTTCATGTTCTTCATAGCTAATATTTTGTTGAAATACATTTTGGTAACTATCCACTGTACTACCTTGACTATAACATGTTTCATTAACATGCTTCTGTAATTCATCTAAATTTAAAATATCAATATTTTCATTTAATACATTATCACTTTCATCTACTTCTGCTTCTTTGCTGCTTCTTTTATCAAAATCTTGTGAAAGGCTCTTAAAAATTTCGTCAATGTCATTAATACTGGAATCTGAGTGATTGCCATTATGAGGGTATTCTTGTACAGTTTCATCATCAGTATTTATATTAAAATATCTGAGGCCAAAGTCATTTAAATTAGTAAGCATGCAGTTATTGTTATCATCATATATATTTTCATAGTCGGAATGACAGTTCAGATGTGGTGGCTGTGGCAAAGGCATCACTGTATTGTTTTCCATTTCTTCATACTTGATATTATTTGGTTTGATACCATCATTATGGTTATTTTTTATATCACAATTTATTAATTCTTTCGAACATGAAGGTTTTGGATTTTTAGTATCCATCTCATACAATAAAATAACTGCTGCTGGTATAATTTAGATATATTTTCTGTAGTATCAAAAGTGTTGCTACTTGCTAGGCTGAAACAAGAAGCTATGTATGTACATTTTTCACTGCTTTAAAAACCAGATAGGTAAGTACTAACCGTACTAACTAGTTTCCCAAGTCAATGATACTGAGTAGGTATTGACTATGAAGACTATAGTAAATTATAATATTAAATACCATTTTATACATATTGTAGATAATCATTAATTACCTTATCTGATATTATTTGTAAATGACTACTAGTGACTGTTTTACGGTGTATCATTATAATCTAAACAATTTCTTAAAAAATTTGGTGCGTAAATAAAGTACCTAGCTTCCTTGCGAGCAAAACAAGCACAGTTATGAAGTTATTTTCTTATTCATTGGTTAAAACAAGATTTTTTGATTTTAATTTGAAATTCAAAAAATTTTAATTCGAAATGACAGTTCTACCCCTTTTTTTTTCTTATTATGGCGCTCGGCTTTTTAGTTTTTAATACTGCATTTACACATTCGCGTTCGCCATTCACCTCGTCATCGACGAAACATTCGATGAAACATTCGTATACGAATGCTGTCGCGAACTACCGTTCACACATTCGTGGGGTGATTCATTTTGACGTTCGCACACGAACATGGAGGACGTATTCATAAAATGATAGCGACGTTGAATGAAAAATATTATGAAATTTATGATACGAGATATTTTGGGTTCCAAATGAGCTCTTCCTTTTTGTAGAATTCTAGGAATTCTAAAATTCGCCTTTCACTCCGCTCCATTTTATTACATAATAATAATAATACTAAATAGGGACTAATAATTAATCTGTATTGAAAACTAAAATATATTTCCTTATTATAATATTAGCCCGCCAAACTGCATAGTAGTTTGTCGGCGGGCTACGCGCTCATAAATACTAGAAACTAATAAATATAATATTATACTTTAACAACAAAATATAATCTTTTTGTATAAGTATGTATAATCTACAAGGGCGGATCCAGCTTTGGCGCCAGGGGGGGGGGGGGTCACATAGTCGTGGTCAAGACACAAGAACTTATAATTTAATTTTGATTATAATAGATAAAAGTATATTTAAATAACAAAATTAATTGACAACTTACTGAAATAAAACTATAAAAAATATATAAAATCAGTATGTTTAACAATTTTACTTAGTGGTTCACCTAGGACCTGGACCCAGCCCAGGGGGGGATCATGACTAACGTGACCATTTCTTTTTTTAGTCAGAGCGGGACATCTGCGGATTCTCCCCCCCCCCCCCCCCCCCCCCAATAAATTTTATTTTCATTTTATTATTAATTATGAAAATATAGAGGTAAATTGAGTATAATCACATATTATGTTGTAGGGGAGTGGGTTATTTCCAGGCATTGCACAGGCATTTCAAACATAAAAAACCCGACTGCAAAAAATGTTAACTAAAAAGAACGAAACAAGACCTAATTCTGCCGGAGGCATCGAATCCATGTTTTAATTGATACGACTCTTGCTTACGAGTTTCATGCCAGGATAAATAGAAGGTTACATAGAAAAATGTAGAAGAAGAAACTGGATAATAAAATGCAGTCGGAGGCATGTCGCACCAAGTTTAACATTAATTCATGAATCATAAAATATTATGCCTCCGACTGCATTTTATTATCCAGTTTCTTCTTCTACATTTTTCTATGTAACCTTCTATTTATCCTGGCATGAAACTCGTAAGCAAGAGTCGTATCAATTAAAACATGGATTCGATGCCTTCGGCAGAATTAGGTCTTGTTTCGTTCTTTTTAGTTAACATTTTTTGCAGTCGGGTTTTTTGATTTTTAATTAATTTATTTTATTTGCGACTTTTTAGTTGTAGTCATCTAACCATTTCGACAATCAATCTAATAAAAAATTGAAAAACTACCGTGCTGATATAACCATATACTTATCGTAGGTACACTTAGAAAAGTGTACCTACAATACGTTATAATAGGTCTGTACATATAGGCCTGGAGATAGTGACACAAAATTCTTGGTGATTTGTGCCAGTATGGCGGTTTTACAGGGGTATAATTACGTAAAGGCAAAAAGGAAAATGATGGTCGTAGCGCTCGCACTGGCAGCCCAAACGCGTGGGCGTTAATCGAACGTGTTGGATAAATAACGAGTGTCGAACGATTTGTTCCACAAAAATGCTTGTATTTTCAGATATAGGTCTTGCAATCTACGAGCGCGCGTAGCCTTTATTTGTAGTTGAAAATGTGAATAGACATTTTCGTTAGTGTGCGTACCTGACGGAGCAGTCAGTAGCGAGCGAGCCATGTACGCGTGTATAGATATGGTCACTCACACAACTAAAGGCGCCGCGCGCTCGTAGATTGCAAGATCTGTAGTCGAAAAAAAATAAGTAGGCGAAAGCGTAATGCCATACTTATCGGGTGCGGCTTACAGCCCGCCATACCGACGCGAATACGTTAATTTTAATAAAAAAATTGAACCATTTGTACCAGGCTAATTTTTGCATAGCTAATCATCGTCGAGTAGCCATTCACGAAAATCACCTTGCCATACTTTTCCGACAGCGCCCAATAGCCGCCATACCACTGCAAAGGTGTAAGATATTTTTTTTCGCCAAACGATTTGTGCCAGTATGGCATTTAAATTTTCGGAAAGTATTTGACAAAATATGATCGTTATTATTTTTCCCATACTTCTAGTAGGGGGAAAAGGTGCTGCCATACTTGAAATACTTATTTATTTGACACGTTTCAAAAATACGACAATAAGATATGTAAAATCATTTTGTACATCATGGCATCATTGTAGTGTCGTCCTTTGACAATTGTACCAAAAAAAAATTGTTACAGATTGTAACCATGAGGCGGGATATGACTATCGGACTTGAGCAAAAAAGTGATAAAAATTGGACGATTTGTACCAGTATGGCATTTGGATTTTTGGAAATTATACGATACAATGTGACCATTATTATATTTGCCATACTTGTAGTAGACGGAAAAAGTGGCGCCATACTTGAAAAACTGTTTGAATTACGTATGAAATCTTAGGATTTTGAAAAAAATATTATTCACATTCGCTGCCTCCCACAGGTATGGCATTAGCAGACTCCTATTATTTATGATCATACAGGGAACTGTTAAAAAAAGTTTCAGGGTATGGCGGCTATTGGGCGCTGTCGGAAAAGTATGGCAAGGTGATTTTCGTGAATGGCTACTCGACGATGTTTAGCTATGCAAAAATTTGCCTGGTACAAATGGTTCAATTTTTTTATTAAAATTAACGTATTCGCGTCGGTATGGCGGGCTGTAAGCCGCACCCGACAAGTATGGCATTACGCTTTCGCCAATTATTTTTTTTCGACTATCTCAAAATACAAGCATTTTTGTGGAACAAATCGTTCGACACTCGTTATTTATCCGACACGTTCGATTAACGCCCACGCGTTTGGGCTGCCAGTGCGAGCGCTATGACCATCATTTTCCTTTTTGCCTTTACGTAATCATACCCCTGTAAAACTGCCATACTGGCACAAATCACCAAGAATTTTGTGTTACTATCTCCAGGCCTAATAGGTTTGGTACTGTTTCAATGTATGTTTCTAGTTTTAAGTACCAAATCATTGTTTTTTTTAATACTTTGTCATTGAATTTTCATCTTGTTTCAGTAATGTCAGTAAATTTTTAATTAATAATGGATTTATCCATGCAGGCGGATTTTGGTTTTTTCTTATTTTATTACTAGCGGTCGGCCGCGGCTCCGCCCACGTGGATGTCGGTGAGCTCTGCAAAAAGCATACCCAGGAAAGACTCGGTCAGCAAAATGATTCCCAGGTCAATTCACAGACTCCGACACTAACATCGACGACGCAGTCATTATACGCAGGCTGCACCCTGCACAGATTGTCTTCCTCCCGCACGCGCACCCGCCCTGTGATGCCAACTATCGTGATATTTTAATTTCGCCATAATTTCAAAACCAAATGTCAAATTTTATTCATTCAAAGACCAAATATTATCTACATAAACTATACTTAGTAATGGAATAATTTATTTTGATAAGGATTAAAAGAATGAGTAAAATAAACGCGTTTAAATGTAGTCCAAAAAAATTTCAAGATTTTTAAATAAAAAAATGGTTATTGTGCCTCACTCGACATAGATAGGTATAGTGTGTTGCGGACTTTTTTGTAGATATTTGTAAGTTCTACAATTACTTAGAATTTTATGGTTCTATCTTTTATAGTTTAGGCAGCGTACGTAAAATAAGTAACTTTTCTGGTTGATTTTTTACACCTTGCGTCCGAAGAACCCAAATATCTTATGGAACCTTATTTTTTCCAAAATAAAATTCAGCCTATGTTCAGCAAAAATAATGCAGAATTCCAATGGTAAAAGAATTTTTCAAATCGGTCCAGTAGTTTCCGAGCCCAACAAACAAAAAAGCAAATCTTTCCTCTTTGTACTATTAGTGTGGATTTATCGTTCGATTTAATATTAAAACTGCAAGTTATATACATATTTAGAATCAGTGTTTAAAATTCTTTATTTTGATACCCCACTCGATATGCTTGGTAAATTTTTATTTTTGTTTACCTCACGATATGGCGTCAAACATCCGCCATTTTGGTTTTTTCTTAATGTCACCTATCTAAGAACACTCGGGCTAATAAGACAAATCTAACGATACCTCAAATTTTTTTTTTTTCGGGCTTTGGCCCACCACACATTCCCACCACTGTATCTCCTGTGTCGCCAGGATCGACAGCGGCATCCAACCACGAAAACCCTTTGATATGATCTCAGGGAGCCCGAGGGACATGCTAATACTGTCTTGGGACCCGCAACGAAATTAATCAGAAGAAAATAGGAGGAGTAGGAAGAATCCAATTTCCCTCCCCATAAAAGCGGGAGACAGCACAAAGTTGCAATGACCGAAAGTCAAAGAACTTAAGGGGGAGCACCACGGAAATAAGGTTAATAATTGTGACTCCTAAGCCAAAGCTAAGTTAATATTGGAGTTTATTGTGTTTGACTGTTGCCAATAATAATTGTGGCAAAAACGCTTGAAGGCACGGAAGTTCCTAGCGCTGTCCACGAGATCACCGTAGTATGCTACTCCAGATGTACAGAATAGGTTGTTTAGCATAGTAGTTCTTTCGTCCTGCCAGAGACTGCACTCCCAGAGAACATGATGCGCGGTTTGTTCAAACATGTTGCCTTCGGTCGAGCACTCGCACATGGGTGATGCTACTAGTTTAAATCCGTAAAGTTTGGCCTTAAAATTTCCATGACCGGTCAGGAATTGAGAAACGCAGTGATCAATATCCATCCAATGTTTGGATAGCCGTTCACGAATATTAGGGAAAAAATTATAAAGGTGTCGCCCTTTGGTGGAACAGTCCCATCGTGACTGCCATTCGGAGATTAGGCTTTGCACAGAGTTTTCTAAAGGTTCAAACAGTCTTGCTATTTTAATTTTATCGCGAGCGCTTAAAAAGAACGGGTTGTCAATGTTTTTTTTATGATAGTAAATTGTCGCACGACGCTGAATCTCAAGGTCAACGGGTAAAACTCCGGCTAACACAGGTAAGGCTTCGGTGCTTGTGGTCCTGTAAGCTTTGCATAAGAATATAAGAGCAAGACGTTGGCTTTGTAGCAACTTGCGACGAGCCGCGCCGATTGTTGCTCTGTCAGCCCACACGGGGGCCCCGTAGCAAATGCTGCCTAGGTAAGTAGCAGTGTAAATTAATTTTAGGGTTTTGAAGGAGAGGCCCCATGTCGACGTAGATATTTTGGTAAAGGAGTAAAAATTGCGCTTCGCTGTCTCACCGGTTTGAATTATATGTTCTAAAAATGAAAATTTATTTTCCAAGTGAAAACCAAGATAACAGAGTGACTGTTTGCGTTTAACGTTAATATTGTCAAGTTTAATGCTAGGGGAAGATATAAGGGACCCTTTTAAAAGAATTTGGTAAGTTTTATGCGCGGCGAATTTCAGGCGATTACGTTTACCCCAGCTCGATATTAAATTAAGACTATCATTGGCTTTAGATTCAATTTCGGAACGTGAATTTGCATGAACGATGAGAAAACCGTCATCGGCGTAGCCAACTAGTACGCACAGCGGTGGTAGGGGAAGACTTAATAAATCATCAAATCCGAAATTCCATAATTTTGGCGAGATAACAGAGCCCTGAGGGCAGCCGCATGTTAAATCTTTGGCGTGTGTACAATGGCCAAGTCGAAGCTTAGTTTGACCGTTAAAAAAATAAGAACGTATTATGGCATAAATATTAGAGTAGCAACCTCGATTTTTTAGTTTTAATAATAACATCGGCCACCAAGCATGATCGAACGCGCCGGAGATATCTAATGAAATGGCGACCACGTATTTAGATTCCGAATGATTTACTATTTTTCTAACTTCCATAGCCGCGTCAACAGTCGATTTCCCGGCGGTGAAACCGAACTGATGACTATGAAATTTAGGGCCACCGGGTAGCAGGCGAGGTACGATGAGACGTTCTAGTAATTTACCTAAGCAAGGCAGTAACGTTATCGGACGGTAAGATTTTGGGTCGTCAGGAGGTTTGTTTCCCGCTTTAGGTATTAATTTTAAGCAACCGGTGCGCCAAATTTTTGGAAATATACCTTCTGCGATACATCTGTTGTAAACATGTAGAATCGATGAACTGGCCGCTAAGCACGCTTGTTTTATCATAATATTCGATATTTTATCCTCGCCCGCAGATTTTTTTATAGGCAAAAGGTTTACTATTTTACTAAACTCCTCCGAAGTTGGTAAATCTGAGGCCGGTGTATGTATGGGGTCTAGCATTCTACTCCTAATGTCGCGGTGGTGTTCATCATCCAAGGAGGGCTCGTCGTCTGGGATGAGAACGTTTAGATATGCCTTCGCCGTTTCGTCTAAGCTACAAGTGTAAGAGTTGTTAATTTTAATATTTGAGAAAAAGCTTGGCTCATTACTACTACCGGGTTTAAGCTCGTGGTATAAAGAGGACCAGGGGCCCTCTTTATCCAGTCTATTCGCGGCATTCTTCAACATATTATTTTTCGCTAACGTAACGGCGGCGCGATAGCGTGACCTTGAAATGCGTAGGTTATTCAAACTAATTATGTAATTATAATTCGAACGATCGTGGCCAGATTTACGAAGATTATTGATTTTGCGCCTGGCCCTTCTAAATTCCCGACGAAGATTAAGAAGGTTACTGTTCCACCATTTACAGTTGTGATCTTTTTTAAGAGGTCTACGACCCAAGGCTACATCGGCACAGTAAACAAATGTGTTTGTCATAATTTCCGCGCACTCATCGACGTTTAAATCCGGCCGAGTGAAGTCTCCGGCATGAGCGGTAATGAGGGAGCGGAATAAATTCCAATCGCCGTTCTTTACGTTGTATTTATAGTCATTAGAATTGACTACGGTATCACTCGGGACCGCACGAGAAAACTCGTACACCAATAAGCGGTGATCACTACATGACGCATCAGGTAGGACACGCCAATGCCTAATCTGGACGTACGCGCTGGATAGCGTGACGTCAATCGACGATTCGCCCGTTGGGCTACTATAGGTAGGTGGTGCATCGGGGGTGTTGTGAATTTGGAGGTTAAACTCCGCAATAAAGTCTTCTACAGCGGTACGACGGTCGCGGTCAGTGTACCTAAGCTGGCCGTGCCATAAGGGCGAGGATGCATTGACGTCGGCGCCAATAATAATTTTATCACCCGCGAGAGATTGTAATACGCGGCGGAGTTGATGTAAATGTGGGCCTACGGTATCCGCGTACTGAAAGTAGCAGCTTACAACGTATAGTCTAAACTGAGGACACGATACCTCGGCTACCGCACAATGCGACGTCGAAAGGTTAGTTAAGGCCGTGACTGAAAATCTAGACTGAGGTGTGTATATACCCGCGCGAGCTAAGTTATTAATTTGTATCATTTTCGACCGAAACGACGCGAGTTGATATTGTTCTTGAACAAGTACTAAGTCTAAATTGTGATCAGAAACTAACTTATCTAATTCTAAAGTCGCGTGCTTGTTATTATGGAGGTTTAACTGTCCTATATTTAAACTATCCATACCTAGTAGTTAAAATAAGTTGCTCCATTTTGCTTTTATATGTTGGACAGTCTGGGGAGCCCGTGGGGTGGTCGGAAGATTTTTTATAACGTTGGCAACTACCACAAACTGGCTTAAAATTTTCTTTATCTTTGTTGGGGCACGACAACGAGCTGTGTTTTTCGGCACAGTGATAGCAGCAAGGATTAGGATCGCGACAGAATTTAGCGACGTGCCCAAACTGTTGGCAGTTGCCGCAGCGGACCAGCTCAACGTCGTCCACGAAGCGACACATCGCCCAATCGATAAACAGTTTTTCTTTTGAATTGATCAGGTGTTTACGCACAGCGGGGTCTAATTCGATACCTATCCATTTCCTGTTGTTGTAATCTTTATTTAAATTACGACGTCTTACTATTTTTGTTGAACGCAAAAATTGTTCTTGAGACATATTCATTTCGCCATTAATTTTTTGATTAAAAAGTGCGAGAAGGGAATTATCATCCGTCATATGTTGCGGTACATCTTTTATGAGAATACGTGGGTTACGTCCTTTAGGCGACTCGAGTCGCAGACCGGCCGATTTAAGCGCTTCCACGGATTTAAGTTTATTAACTTGCGACTCGCTAGTTAGTCGCAAGATCACACCCGAATTAGCTGTTTTTTTGACGCCGTGAAATTGAAAACCGTCGGCCGGGTTGATGACTTTCATCAGAGCTTGTTTTGTCTCCGACGATGATTTTAATTCCCCCGATTTTTCTTGTGTCGGATAGGCAATAACGCAGGGAAGCGGTTTTCGGGTCTCGACTGGCGGCACTGACTTCGCAAGTCTTAGTTTAAGCGCGTCCGAGTAGGAGGTAGAAGGCGCGGCGGCAACTGTTTGTACGACGGGATTAGTTTTGGCAGCTAACAATTCGCGTTCCATATTAGCGACCTTGGTTTCCAAGGAGGAGTTCTTTATGGCGAGAAGTGAGACGATCGTAGTTATTTTTTGAGTCATACTCATAATATCGGACTTGTTGGCAAAATTATTACGGCGAGACACGGTGTCGTTTGCGAACTCGTTTATTTTGGCTAAGTACGAGCTAGCTTCGCGGACGAGCTCGTAATAATTGCAAGCATCGTCGGATGCGCGGCTTGTGTCTAATAATGACGTAACGGGGGACAGCAGAGGCTCGTCCCTAGTGGGTTGGTGACGCTTCTCCACAGGTGACAAGGAGGAAGGAGATAATTCCGACAACAAACGTTTACCGGACGATAATGTCGGAGAACGAGGAGTTTTATCGCTTCTATTAAACGGGTTTGTATCTTTATCTGGCGGCATATTATTTTGGCTCGACATTGTGAGTTAATATAAAATTTGAATGTGCCAATTACACTTATTTAATTTAAATTAGAATGAAACAAAAGTTTAGCTTAATAATCACAGTCAGCTGATCGCAAGGCCGGCCGGCGCCGCGCGAGCGGTACCGACACACACAATATTTTACCTACCTACAATTCCCTACTGATAAAAGTGAACAAAGAAATTTACTTACCGAGTTAAATCCAATAAAATACGAGCAAATGTGTTAAAAAACTTACAGTACACGTAGATTACACCGTTACCTAGCTAATTACACACACTCAGCACGAATTTACCGATTTAAAACCACCGAAAATAATTTTTAATCCCGGAGCGCACGTCAGACGATGTTAACCGTACGGAGGCCGCGGGGGGAGAGGAACGATACCTCAAATGTGAAAGTCCGTTTAGCCGTACTGAAGATACGAGGTAATAAAGAATATTACATACATAGAAGATGCGCGCTAAACACATAACCCTCCTGGCAGTCGGGTAAAAAATTGTCGTTTAGTCTGTTTGCAAAAGCGGGACAATTTCGGCCTCGTGGGGGACAGCGGGACAGACTGCCTGAAAGCGGGACGTATGGTCACGTTAATCATGACCCCCACTGGACCCCCATGACCCCCCCCCTGGATCCGCCCTTGATAATCTATATAAATAAAATAAAACTCAAAGGTGACTGACTGACATGTTGATCTATCAACGCACAGCCCAAACCACTGGACGGATCGGGCTGAAATTTTGCATTCAGGTAGATGTTATGACGTAGGCATCCGCTAAGAAAGGATTTTGATAAATTCCAACCCCAAGGGGTTAAAATAGGGGATGAAAGATTGTATATAATAATACTTCTTAACGCGAGCGAAGCCACGGGTAAAAGCTCGTATGTTATAATACCTATATTAAATTATGACTTAAGAGGCCGGGTACACTTGGAATTTCTCATACACACGTAATTCCAAAATCATTTTCTCATACGAAAATATTTAACATGTTTGAGTTGTTTTTCAGTTTAAAATAGTAATTACCTAGGTTCCTGCACAAAAATTTACTTCAAAATATTTAAACACAATTTTTTTTTGCTTTAAATTTTTTTTTAGTAAATTTACTACTTAATATTTAAACACTAAAAAATAGAGTAAAACACTAAAAAATATATAAATAAATAGTTAATTTACTACAAAATATTTAAACTCCAAAAAATATTTTTTAGTATTTAAATATTTTGTAGTAAATTTACTATTTATTTATATATTTTTTAGTGTTTTACTCTATTTTTTAGTGTTTAAATATTTAGTACTAAATTTACTAAAACAAAATTAAAAACAAATTTTTTTTTTAATGTTTAAATTTTTTGAAGTAAATTTTTGTGCAGGAACCTAGATAATTACTATTTTAAACTGAAAAACAACTCAAACATGTTAAATATTTTCGTATGAGAAAATGATTTTGGAATTACGTATGTATGAGAATTTCGAGGGTACCCGGCCCCTTAAGTTTACACAACGGTACACGTATGTGGCATTAGTAAGAAAAGACCCAGATAGCAATTTAAACTTGCATCTGACATGCAACAAGTTTGATGTATCAAAAGTGAAGGTTTGTGGCAAACTTGCCATAGCAAGTGAATACACTTATGGCAAGTTTGAATCAAACTTTCTAGTTTCCAAGCAACAAGCTTGCATGTTGTTTGTTTTTGCAAAGTATATGCAACATTGATAAAACAAATTATATGCAATGATGACACAACAAACTTGCTGCTTCTTATGGCTGGTATACACTTTGATTAGTGCAAATGCAAAGTTCATACATATTTGCACTAATCAGTGTATGCCAGCCATTAATTAAGAAGAAATAAAACCATTAAGTACATTTAATAACAGTAAATTTATTGAATAATGTACCTTAACATTTAAACATTTATTTTCTTTTTATTGGTCGGGTTGATCGGTATCGTAGGGTTGGTCGTCGGACTAGTTTGGTTGGTCGAGTTTGACTGAACAATTTTGTGCCCAAGATGATTTTAATGCAAGATTTTTTCATTTTCACTCCCTTTTTTGTCTCTCTGCTCTGAAACAAATAAACAAGACTAATATACTCAAAATATCAAATGCTTGTGTTGAGTCTGGATGTTTTCTATGAATAAAATGTATGTATTTACAAAAAACTACCCATATAAGGTAGTATTAATAAAGTAGAAAATCACTTATAGCGCGGGCGAAGACGCGGGGCGGAAAGCTAGTGTAATATAATATTCTTACCTTCTTGATATTCTAACTTTCGCTTGATTTAGCCAATCGCTTATTATTTCTTTAAGTCCATTTTCAGTCACATCTTCGTAGACTTTTTTGCAGATCTCTGGAAAATATTATTGAGTTAAATTACGTCATAGTACCTACCTAAGATTTAAAAAAAATGTAGGTGTATATTGATGGTAAGTAATAAAAATATACTTCTTCTTATCAACCCACCCACTGCTGGGTATAGATAGGCCTTTTCTCCTTTTTGCCACTTACTAAAAATATACTTACGAAAAATTACTTGGAATGTTTCTGTTTGTAGAAACGATTTTTTGTGAGAATTTTTCATTGTTTTTCCAGTTAAGGAATATAATTCTGCCACATCGTCTAGTAATATTCTTCTTAGTATATTAGTAGTGAGACAACGGAGGCCTCTACCACCAATACCAGCCAAAAATTTCATCTGAAAAAATTAAATTGGATTTAACAATTGCAAAATTTGACATGCATTGATATATTTTTCTTTCTACATACAACTGCCTGTTTATTCTGGTTTGTGTTTAACTTGTTATTAAAATCTTCGAAACTTGCATCATCCTTTACTGGTAGACTTGCCAGTAAAATTGTAATTTCTGCATTGTCTTCTTGTGTAGTAAAATTTTCTGCTGACTGCCCTACCAACAGTAAGTCGACTTTTCTATTCAATTCGGTAACTTGATTAGATAGATCAGTTACGACTTGAATAAGGTGACTCTGCTGTATAACAAACTGTTTAGATGTAATGCAGCCTGCAACAAAAAAAAATCAAGTGATTGTGATATACACACACTTAATTAATTAAAAAAAAAAAAAAAAAAACTTTAAATATAAAAAAATAATCCCTTACCATATTGGCAGTTTACAGTTTCCCTAGAACGGAGTTCAGTTTTTTTAGCTTCTTTGGATGTTATTTCTACATCTGGGTTGAACTCTGACTGAATAAGTGAATGGCGATTCACAGCAGAGTTTTCATCCATTGTCACTTCGTTTACAATTTCAATTTCTGCATCAGCTATTTTGAAGTGCGTGCAACAAAAGAATAAATTGTAATTAGATGCTGTAATTAGAAGTCTCATTAGTAATAATATACCTATAACAAAATTAAATTGTCATATTTACCCGGTTGTGATTTAAATCACACACTTATTTAAAAATTTGAATATAAAAAAATCCCTTACCATATTGGAAGTTTACAGCTTCCATAGTACAGAGTTCAGTTATTTTAGGTTCTTTGGATGTTATTTCTACATCTGGGTTGAACAGCTCTGACTGAATGACTTAATAGCGATTCACAGCAGAGTTTACATCCATCACTTCGCTTACAATTTCTACTTCAGCTATTTTAAAGTGCGTGCAACAAAAGAATAAATTGTAATTAGATGTAGTAAGCCTAATTAGTAACAAAACCTACCTAACCTAACAACCTACCTACCTAAACCTTTATACCTATAACAAAATAAAATTGTCCCCTCTACATACAATGGTACACACAAAGGACCAAGTACAGAAACCCAAACCTTAACTTGGGAACTAAATTGTCATATTTACCAGGTGGAAAGTTTACTTTCATTGGTACATAATTGTAAACATCTACAATTACTTCAATTAATAATTGGCCCAGAAGGGGTGTAGTGTGTGAGCGAGATCTCAAGCGGTTTCTTCAGATATACTATTATGTTAAAATTTTACCTGAATTTCCCTGAACTTCTTGAGCCAATGTATTTTGCTTGGTAACTGATTTCGGTTTAGGAGGAGCTGGGTATTTAGAATGGTCAAAAAATTTTTTTTTAGCTTTTGTATTAGCTTGAGTCATCTTCAGAGGAACTTGAATCTCCAGGCAAATAAACATTTTTTTTCTTTCTTTTTCTTTTGCTCTGTTCTTCATCTGAATCCAAATTAGAAGTTTCTTCGGCTTTTTTCAGATGTAATCGTGCTTCACCATAAGTGTCTGAAAGAAAAGTGGAGTTTAACACACTTTGCCAGTCTTTGTGCATTTAATTGTCAAATTAATTTGAAACAGAATAAAATAGTTATTGGTGGATAGATATAAAACTTAGCAATTTAAAGACAAAAAAATAAATTACTGACCATAATCTTTAAGAATTCTTATAGAATATTTTGGCCATGTAACCTCAGGGTCAGCCGTCCTTCTCAAAAGTTTGTTTTTCATCTCCTCACTACGTACATTAAGGTAGTAACAAGTTTTGCTATCTATTATCCAATTAGAAGCAACTATGCCAGGAGCATCATCTTCATCAACGAACGTGACAATTACAAAATTTTTGGAATTCGAATATCGCCCCACAAATATATATACCTATATAATCATCTGTTTAGACAACAACTCAAGGAACAAACAACTCAACACGTACAGCTCAACTCGGTTTTCAAGGAATGAAAAAGGAGATAGGTTATTCATGGGTATTCTCAGTATTCTACAAGGAAATGACAAGTTTGGTTCTTCCATTTGGAAAGGTAAAGGGATCTGTGCCCATACAACCATAACATGTCTAGGGGGAAGAAATTATTTTTCAGATAAGCGTCTTAGAAGAGTTTGACGGCTCACGAATTGACATTTGATGGGACAGCTAGCGCCATCTAGAATTGGTTCGATCAAAACTCCATAGGTGTGTATGTGTGCGTTTATGTTTGTATGTGTGTATTAGGATATTATGGGGATAGGATATCCTTGTCAGATTTTTATGTTTCAATAAACTTGAATTTGTAAAAACTGAGTTTGTTATGTTTAGTTCACATAACAATACCCAATTTTCACAAAAACAAAGTCTTTGAAACATAAAAATCCGACAATATAAAACAAATAAAAACAAAATTTTGACGAATATGATTATTTATTGTTTTTACTTTTTGGTCAATATAAAGTCCCTGCCACCGGTTCGCTGACCCACCCACCGAGAAGAACCGGCGTAAGAAACTCGGTGAGTCTATTTTTTTAAACAAACAATGCTAGAATACATACATCATACACACTCTGTTTAGATTCAATTAAATTCGTAAAATAAAAGTTAAAACATTTTGTTATGCATCACTCAATCAAAACTAATTATTTACATTCAATTGAAATTAAACTGAGTTTACAACGTTACATTCATAACACTATTCAATCAAGTGTTTTAAAATAGTTACAGAAATGTTATAATTATTCATAATAACGGGTTTTTTGTTAATCTGGCTCAATCCATAATTTACTGCTAAGATTTAGAAAAATATATATTACGTTATACATGTTTGTACAATTGATAATAAATAGTCTGAAGATTTTTTTAACAATCTATCTACAGTATGCATTTTTTCCGTTTGATTTCGTTAATGAAGAATATTACGAATAAACTTATTATTTATATTCAATTGAAATTAAACTGAGTTTACAACGTTACATTCATAATACAATGAAAATCGTTGGAGCTGATTCCGAGATTTAAAGATATATCGTTTAAAGATATTATAAGATAACGGGTTTTTGTTAATCTAGCTCTATCCTTAATTTACTGCTAAGATTTAGAAAAATATAAATGTTATACATGTTTGTACAATTGATGATTGTATTATTGTAATATTCTTCATATTACGAATAATAAAAACTAAGGAAACGTAACACCCACACTTCAACCGTTTTGAATTTAGTTCCTTTTCGTACACTAAAATATGACAATAGCATCATGTATGTATTCGGTTCTAATTTTGTAGACTCATGGATTTTTAGGGTTCCGTACCCAAAGGGTAAAAATGGGACCCTATTACTAAGACTTCGATGTCTGTCCGTCTGTCCGTCCGTCCGTCCGTCTGTCTGTCTCCAGGCTGTAACTCAAAAACCGCTATAGCTAGACTTCTGAAATTTTCACAGATTGTGTATTTCGGTTGCCGCTATAACAACAAATACTTAAAAAAATAATAATACTTAAGGGTGTCTCCCATACAAGAAACGTTATTTTTTCGGCCTTTTTTGCTCTATATATAAAATGGCAACAGGTAGGCACATTATATTTTCACGAAGGCCCTTATTGTATGTCTACGTCAATAATTAATTAAATAAAATAAAAATTTAAGGGGTGCTCCCATACAAGAAACAATTTTGGCCTATTTTTGCTCTCTAACGGTAAGGAACCCTTCGTGCGCGAGTCCAAATCGCACTTGGCCGATTATTTTGATACAGTCACCCTTCCTTAGGTTTTATTATCTGTAAGAATAATATATTATTCTATTCAGTAGCGCATTTGATGCGTAGGTCCGCTTCGGCGTTGTCATCCTTTCTCCAAATCAGTATTCATCTCCTCCCATATCAAAACTGTTGGTTTCGTTTTCTGCATGTCACTGTAAAATTAAAATGATTTATTTTAACGTACTGTTATAATATTTGTTTTTTAAATAATACCTTATCTAGACCCTAGAAAATAACTTCAAAAATTATTTTAATCGCCAAATCTTACGGAACACATCGTTTGCGTCTGACCCGCACTTGGTAGATTTTTTTTATTTATGCCCTAGTGCCTAGACGATAGCTATTAATATACTTTAATCCCTCGATCGTGGGAAACGAGACACAATAGATATTCTTTTTTTTCGCGGCCGCATGTGGCCGCTTGGGGCTTGATGGGTTAAAATAAATTATAAATATGCTGCTTACCTTTTTATTTTATTTTCGATACAGCTCACAACGCCCACAATTGAATTGCAAAAAGTGCCACTGATAGCACCTTTTAACACTGAAAAATTTAAACAAATTAAAAAAAAAAAAAACATAAAATAAGCATGTTCAAGGAATATTTTTTTATGTTATTTCGTTAATATCAGGAAACTGCAGGCAATATTCAATACTTATAATTATTATGTGCCTGCTTTTTTAGGGTTCCATACCCAAAGGGTAAAAACGGGACCCTACTACTAAGACTTCGATGTCTGTCCGTCCGTCCGTCCGTCTGTCTGTCTCCAGGCTGTAACACAGGATCCTGATTTATATTTCGTGTTAACAAGGAATCAAAGGAGTATTTCCTTGATAATATCCGCCAAAGGTACTGAACCCCTTCTATTGTCTTAATAAAATTTTTTAATGATGGTGGAACATATTCTTCACCATTGGGCTTGATAAATTTACAGCTTCTAAAGAATTTAATAGATTCCTTCCAGAAGGCATGATGTGCTGAATTTCTTTTCACAGCTGCAGTAAGCGGTTTCCCAGATTTTCCCGCAAATGAACTTACATTTAAGGAGTCAAATATGTTATCAATTTTTAAACAAAAGGTGGTAATGTTAATGAATTCACTGGGTACTCTTTTATTTTCGACTAAATGAATAGCGCATGTAGCTACGCGTCTACAAAATAATTGGGTAGCCAATTTTACTTTCATTTTATTCATTTTACTAGGAAATATATGCTGCTCGGTAATAGCATCTGCGAGCCGCAAAACATCGCCTTGATGAATTACTTTTGCATCCGCCAAATACAATTGTTCAAAGAAATTCCACTTAATAATTTTTTCTTTATTCTCGACGAAATCATAAAATTTTAAGTCTTTGGTTATCAAATTATTTCTTAATCCTTTTATAAGATGGGGTGTATCATATAAAGGGATATTTTTTTTTGAATCAATAGAAAAATGACCCCTTTTCATCTCTATATTATTTCTAAGCAAATTAGCGCGAGTGTCCTCCACTAAACTATTAATTGTAGCTACATTAGTAGCGCTTTGGTCACAAACGGTACAAACGATTGTATATCCGGTCTCATGAATCCTGGTAATCACATCTGTAATATATTTTTTTAATTCAAATCTACTCAAGGAATTCGTAAAATAATAAGCCACTGGCTGCTTAAAATGGTTTTTTATAGTTTTTATCATAAACACCAAGACATGATTAGCCAATTTACAATCCTTTGTATCTAAGCCTCTTAATTCATCTCTAAAAGGATTAAAGTGCAACTGTGGCGTTATAGACATTTCGTCGAAAATCAAGGAGCAAAGACGATCTTCAGAAGCTGATAAAGAGGCTTGTCTTTTTAAATTTTTAAAGATGACATGACTATCCGTGCCAGGGCTTAGTTTAACTTGTGAGAGAAGCCTTTTTAAGGATTTTGCAGAAGGCAATGTAAACATTTTATATAACAAAGATTTATACGTCTTAGGACTTTTTTTATACAGAGCCAAAGATAAAAGTTTCTTGTCAAAAGTAAAACGACGTCCTTTTAGTTTTTTATTACATTGACTAAATTGCATTTTGCAAAATACTTTTACGGGTTTAGTCAGCTCATCAATTTTATCAACAATTCTATCAGCTTCACTTAACCTAGTTTGATAAGATGGACGTCCCTTACGAAAATTCCTTACTGTACGACGAAGGGATTTCACTTCGGCTGCTAGATCTTTATATTTTTGAGGCAGCTTTGACCCTGAAAAGCAAACATACAAGTTACAAGTAATGAGTTATAAATGCAACTTATAACTAATATTACAAGTCTACAAGAATACCAACTTTCTAATCTACATTTATTATAATAAAACCGTTTAGAAAATTATAGTTCTCAGCTATATTTCTTTTTTAGGATTCCGTAGTCAACAAGGAACCCTTATAGTTTCGCTCCGTCAGTCCGTCTGTCCGCGATTTTGCTCAGAGACTATAGGACCTGCAAAGCTGTAATTCGGCATGAATGCACATATTAATGATGCCGACAAAATGGTATATAAAATCTTTAAATATATATATATATATATATATATATATATATATATATATATATATATATATATATATATATATATATATATATATATATATATATATATATATATATATATATATATATATATATATATATATATATATATATATATATATATATATATATTTTTTTTTTTTATGGTACCTCCCCTACGCATCAAGCGGTGATTTTTTTTTTCGCGCCCACCCCACCATGTGGGGTGTCATTGGATAGGTTTTTAAAATATTACGAGTATTCAATGATCATTTTCGGAACCCTATATTGCGCGTGGCCCGACACTCACTTGGCCGGTTTTATATATTAATGACAAAGGTAATGTGCGAAAAACGATCTATTTCTACTTACACGAAATAATAATAATAAGCAAATAATCCATTCACAACACAATAGTAAAGCTTGTCAAAAAAGAGTATACACCGAACATAATTATTTTTTAATACATAAAAATACAAAAACCTTGTTACTGCAAATAAAAAATGTGTCAGAGCCTACCAGAGCGTTAATATTTAAATTGTGCAAACGTTCTCTATGAATATACAAGGCGCAAAAACTACCATTTGATCGTGATTCGTGACTGTGTTTCGAAAATTTATTTCAGCGTCTACTCTTTTTTGACAGACTGTATCGCTCATGATAACAAAAAAACTACAAATTAATAACACTACTCTACCTACGAACCAAGTAAACTAAAATTTGTTAAACTGTGAACTAAAAAAGGCCTTTCTTTAGTTTTTAGTTCACAAATTAACACGTCTTGGATTTCTCTCCATTCGTGCTTATTCAGTATGAATAAAGCACGAGTGGAGTGGAGATAATATTATATTACAGTAGTTATTTAAAAAGTTCTACTCTAATAATTATTACATAATTTTTATCTTACTCTTAGATTTTCTATTTCCTCCCTGGCATAAGCCCGAAAGGAAATAATTATGCTCTAAGCTTATGCGTTGAAGATGTTAAAGCAGCTGTAAAAATGAGAAGCTATATTTTGTTACCTGCACTACATATTTGTTGCCCGCGACTTCGTCCAAGTCAACATTTTTTTTCGTAAAAAATATTTTTTTAAAATAAAAAGAATCCTATATTACTTCTGGTATCTCCAAGAGTATGTGTATACATTTTCATGATTTTGCGTGAACGCGTAACAAACATACACGCTTTCACATTTATAATATTAACCCATCAAGCCCTATAAGGACACCGGGGAGTGGTGACCGCGACAACAATAGAATACAATAGCATTTCCAAAATCCCCGATCGAAGGATTAATAATGAATAATGATTATATTAAACATAAAAGAGATTTTATGATGGTCAAAGAGATTACTTACACAGATGTAACAGCTCACAATTAATATTATCCTCTAGCTCCTTAGTTCCATAAAAAGGTTGTACAATATCCTCTGGTCTAGATAAATGAAATTGAGGTACGATTTCTCCAATACGGCCTGAAATAATATTGTTAAAATGAAATTAAAATTCGAATATAAATATTAAATAAATCAGCCTGGCTTGCATGCACCAGGGAAGAAGGCGAACAGCGAGGGTTCCCCCCTTCCCTGGTCGTGAATCGGGAATTCAGGAATTCTGTTGGGGCCAAGTTGTAGATCTCTTCGTCCTGATTAAAATGAGCCCTCACTCGGGGGGTCCAGGACTAAACATGGCCGAGTTATGAGCCGAGGGGTTTTCTTCCAGGGGGGGGGGGGAAGCAAGTTTCACGAGAGTGATGTTGGTGAAGTCTTGAAAGTTTGCTTGCCCGAAGGTACTTGTGCAGTAGCCGGGGGGATCCCTCGCTGTGAATGCAAATAATGCATCAACTAAAGTAATGCATTATTTGCAACTCTGCTTGCATGTTGCTGAATTCATTTTAGTTTGAATTTTGGAGGGATTTATTAGAAAAAAAAACAATTGTATTTACATTTTCTATTTTCCTTGCAATCAACAACACTTAGGGTGAAGCCAAACGAGAGTAATTCTGTGAGTTGTGAGTCGCAATTTCGGTTGATAGAATTTTTGCCTACTTCATTCACACGAGCGTAATTTTGTGTCATGATTTGTATAAAAAAATATTCTGAGGCTCACGACTCACAAAATTACGTTCGTTTGGCTTCACCCTTAAAGGCCAATCATATAAAAATCGGCCAAGTGTGAGTCGGACTCGCGAGTCGCGCACGATGGATCGCGAAATACACAATATGTGAAAATTTTAGATGTGTAGGCAACCATCCTTTATTCTTATTTTACAGTACCTTCAACTCTTATTAACAATCACCACTACCCTGTTAAATCGAGTTAAGGCGTTTAAGTTATGACGACCTCTGTGGCTCAGTGGTGAGCGCGTTGGTAGCTCAAGCCGGGGTCGCGGGTTCGAATCCCGCCGACGGAACAAAAAGTTTTTTCAAAGTTCCTGGGTCTGGATGTGTATTATATATGTGTATGATATAATAAAAATCTTAAATATATGTATAGTATAAAAGTATTAAATATATTTCCGTTGTCTGGTACCTGTAACACAAGACCTTCAGGTACTTAGCACGGGGCCAGACTGACGTGGTGTGAAGCGTCCATAGGTATTAAAAAAGATATTAAGGCAAGTACTTACTAAGAATTGCACTTAGAGCAAGCACTGTTATACAAAAGATACCAGAAGCACAATCAATTTCTCCTACATAGGGTATTGATTCATCATGTACAAGACGACCCCAAGTACCTGATAAACAATAAATAAGAAATCTATAAATTATTTCCATTTAAATTTGGGAAAAAAGTCAAAAATTTAACTTGTCAGGGTGGAGGTTTAAAAGTCCTTTGATAGTGGACGCCCATATTATAATATAGCCCTTAGCATAGCACATGTGAAATTCGACGTTTTTAGCTCAAAAGGCTTGGCCTGCATGTTGATCTGACGTTAGTAGAATATAGGTACGGTACAGAACCCTAAAAACTAAATAAAGAAAAGGTACTTACTTGAAACAAACTCAACTTCTATTGGGTTTTCCACCACACATCCCGCATCATTTTCGATCACCTGGCTACCTAAATCATTTAAAAGTATAATATGATGACCTGCTTTTCCAATTTATTTGCTACTAGATGACGCCCGCAACTCTATTGCACCAAAATATTATATTTATCGCGTTCAATTAAGGGATCGGGATCAAAATAATATGTCCTTTCCTGGGACTCAAAGTATCTCCATATAACAAATTAAAGCAAAATTGGTTCAACGGTTTGGGCATGAACAGGTAACAGACTGAGAGACATACAGACATACACATTTTCGCATTTATAATAGCAGTATGGATTAAGTGGTCATTCTAGAGAATGAAGTATGTTTATTATAATTTTAAGTCAATATATATGCCTATACCGTAGAATTATTCCGAAAATTAATATGTTGAACCAATGGTAAAACTTGTCTAATACTTGACCTTAAAATAATTGGCCAAGTGCGAGTTGGACTCGCGCACGAAGGGTTCCGTACCATTATAGAACAAAAATACGAAAAAAATGTGTTTTTTGTATGGGAGCCCCCCTTAATGACATATTTATTTTATTTAAATTTTATTATTAATTATTAAAGTATAAACACAATTGAGTATTTTGTGAATATATCAGGTGCCTATTTATTGCCATCATTTATATCGAGCAAAACAAAATATTTAATTTATTTAGTTTTTAGTATTTGTTGTTATACCGGCAACAGAAATACATAACCTGTGAAAATTTCATCTCTCTAACTATTACCATTCTTGAGTTACAGCCTGCTGACAGACAGACGGACAGACAGACAGACATCGAAGTCATAGTAATAGGGTCCCGTTTTTAAACTTTGGGTACGGAACCCTAAAAAAGCACACATTACTAATTTTGATATCAGAATTATAACATTGTTGACTCAGTTTTATGTTCATACTCATACTATAGGGAAGACGAATATTTATTTTTATGTCTTGAATTTAATTAATCATGTTAAAAATAAATGCTACTTACTCAAGGTAGGTAAATCAATGCGTAATGACTCTGAACGGGGTAAATGTGTATCTGAAAAGATGACAAAATGAATATGTAATATAAAATTTTCCAAACCATATTCATAAACAAAATTACCTACCTATTCAGTGTTTATTGACTCATAATTTAACTAGCTAAAAGCCAAGCTTTGTGAGGGCTCGCCTCGTTTTTCTGAGTTTTAATATTCTTTAAGGCAGTTTTTTCTTAAATATTTTATAACCAAACCTTAACTGACTGATGATAACACATCTACATAGAAATAAAAATTATTGTTAAAGCGCAAATCAATACATATGATAGTTTTTCCGTAAAGTTTACAAAAAATGCTCAGGTTGTGGGATATACTAGATAAATGAGTAATGAAATCAGTATACAATATCCTACAGAAATATACACATTTTTAAAAAGTTTGTCAGACTTAACACAAAATATCATATTGTGATATTGTAAAATTACTGACAGCTGTAGACCATTGTTCAAAGAAAATAAAATTCTAACACTCCCGTCTTGGTACTATGTGCTTGAAGTAGCCTTATTTGTAAAAAGTAATAATAATTTATTTTCTAGACTGTCAGACAATGTTATAAGAAACAGACGTCATGGTGATTAACTGTGCATAGAAAAGTGCAAAACAGAAATGATGCTAAGAAGTGTCTATTGTATGGGACCTACAATTTACAATAAGATTCCAAAGCATTTGAAAGCATCTGAATGTAAACCTGTTTAAAATAAAATTTAAAAAACTCTTGACAGAAAAATGCTATTATACTATTGATGAATATCTACTCGTAAATGACACTTTTTAATATTATTAATTTAAATTACCAAAATCTATATCTAAGTATTAAATAATTTTAATCAATTGTCATATTGTATACTCACAGTGACTGTTTTTATATTAATATAATTATTTTATTTAATGAATTCATGGGCGCCGGCAGAAATAATTTCCAAGGGGTGCAGATTTTAGTTTTCTTTCTTTTCTTTTTACTTTTTATGAACAACAGTGACTATCTATTTACGTCAACAGAATATATTTAGTGCCGAAACATTACAAACTATCTTTGTACGGCATGGTAATAGGGTTACAAAATGCTTTTTATTTCAATAATTCCTGTTGAACCCGAGATTCCCAAGGGGTGCAAGTGCACCCCCTGGCACCCCCCCTGCCGGCGCCCATGAATGAATTGTTTCTTTATGACTTGTTTTATTGTTATAGCATAGGTATCTATAATGTATTCTTTTAAAGATAATTTGAATGATTATTCTTTATTTTATTTGACTTATTGTTATTACTAGTATTGACTTACTTTAATATTTTAAACTTGCAAGCATGTAGGTAAATGAATGAATGAATTATTATTATTGTTAAATAAGTTTTACACACCATTTAACCCATCAATCAAGCTATTGTGTCTCGCAATAGCTTTTTCATTGTTATCGCGGCCGGATCTGGCCGCTTGGGGCTTGATGAATTAATGGTATAATGTAAGCACATATTAGACATAAGATAACACCTTTATTAAAGTACATTATGTGAATAAATGATTTGATTTGTGATGGTATGATATTAAATTATTACTGGACTCAATAATATTAAGATAATTTATAAAGTCATATACTTACCAACTGGTAAATGAAGTTTTGGAACTGCGGTTCTTTTAAGGCGACTCCCAGCACCATACTTTGCTTTTGCTTCTGGTTCAAAATGTCTATCGCAAACTCTATATTTGCGATAGTCGAAATTTTCCTTATCAAATTTGCTTGGGATGAGTTCCAACCAAGCTCTATATACTAAAGGAAATTTCGGTGACGGAAATCTATGTGCGGTCTTCGATCCTAAAAAAATATGGATTATGGATATCATACAGAAAAGAGTCTGAATCATATGATAGAATCAATCAGTCTTGTAGAATAAGAAATCTAGTAGGTATTGTATACTACGTAGTATGTAATACTATGTATTACGTAGTGTGAAATACTATATTATATTATGTGTATTCTCAAAGGTAAAACGAACAAATTTTGCTGATCTGATTTTATTTACAATTAAATACCGTTTATTATTATAATACGAGGTAGCGAGGTTATGAAATTTATATTTATGTTTATATTCCAATACTTACTTTCCTTTCGCGAGCAGCCGAAAATGCAATAACTACTCATTCTGATTAAATAATATCACTGTTAATATAAAATTAAGAGCAATAGACTTTTTTGGAAAAAAATATTTAGAAACCAGCCGCCTTATCGGCAACCATTTTCTAAAGAATGTTGCATAGACTATACACTAAGAATGTTGCTAGCAATATTAATGATTCAAAGGCCTAAATTACACGGTCAATATTATCACGATTCTAGTATCACGGGATTCACAAATAGTACTACGATTCGGCCTATTATATTGATGCGTGTAATACCTGCCAACGCGATACAAAACGCGCCTAATGTACTCACCCTTTCTTCGTTGTAGTCCCCGCTGTCATCCAACATTGTGGCACGATACATTTAAGTATTTTCATCACTAAAATCGGTCGTTTGTATCGCCACAATATCACGTTTACATCGCTATAAAACAATAACCGTGTGCTAGAGCCCTTTTAAATATTTTTAGAAGTTGGTATCACTTGTGATCAAAGGACTAGTATCCAGCTATTAAAAACATATTTTTTCTTTTTTCTTAGTAGTCATATATGGCGAGATCGTTCATTGGTGGAACACCGTTTCCACGGCTCTGTCCCCCCCGTGTTAGTCATGCATGTCACACTCAAAGTCACAGTCCTACCACTTAAAAATGTTAATGATTAAAAAAAAGGAAAAAGTGCTATGAATGTAGCATTTTAATAGCGACATGATGACTTTGGAAAGGAAGAAGTATGACTTTACCGACAATGTCAGTCTACAAATATATAATAATAATCTGTGGTCAGGTCGTCCAGACAAAAGGAAAATGGCTAGCTGTAATAAAGAAAAAGATCTCTCCCCCTTGGTTTACTCGAGGTGGTGACTATCTCAATAGAAAGTATTACACTACAATCTGTCGTTTGCGTCTAGGTCATTGTAGATTTGGTGCTCACCTTTTTAGGATTGGTGTTTTTGATTCTGCAACTTGTAGATATTGCAATAGTGCTGATGAAACCCTCGATCATATATTTTTACACTGTCCGCAGTTTTGTTTTCAAAGGATGGTCCTTGTAGACCAACTTTTAAGTATTTTTAAGACTGCTGAGGATATCCCGCGCTCTCTTCAGCAGATACTTAGCAATCAAGAATGCTTTTCGCCAGTCTATGGGTTTATTGTTTCTACAGTTAATGAAATCTAATTATTGCTGTTTGTAAATATGTAAATAATACTAATATGTTTCTTTTGGTTGAGTTGTTTCAGCTAATTTCAGGATTTGACCAATGATCGTTATTTTAATATTGATTTTGACAACGAAAGATACCAAAAATGACTTTACATCAAGGATTCGACATTGAAAAGAAAAAATACAAGATTAATTGACAAGAAATATACTTGAACAAAAGACATGGCTTTGGCCTTATAAATAAAATAAAAAATAATTATGAGGAAAATATTGGGAAAATAAAAGAAGACAAGGCTTCGGCCTGTTAAATAAAAAGGATTTAAGACAATAGTACTACAAAAGACATGGCTGTATGGGCTTTGTTCCCTTTGCCTGTCCTGAATGGGACGAATCAAACCAAAAAAAAAAAAAAAAACTGTGGTCAGTCACTGGTCTTTCACATAGAATTAGGTAATTCATTTTTTACTACATGAATTCCTATGTTTGAACTCTCTATCAACGGTGCAGCAAAAAAGTTTTCTTTTGTTGCAAACTCTTGGCAAAGTATAACCATACCCTGTATATTTGTTGAAAATACAATATTGCTCACTGTTACAATACTACCATATATAATAATAATCTGTGACTACCATCTTTTAAAACACAGTAACAGTTTGGATGCGTTGTTGTTATTTCAAAAGAATTAAATTTCACTGACCTGAATTGTTGAAATTTATCACAACCTGGTAATAGTAAATCTGATGAGTGACATTGAGAGAATTTTGGACGAATAGAATCACAAGGGGATATATTTTTGGCCAAAAAGTCAGTATTGGATATTTCTCCTAATCGTTTAATAATTTGCTGAAGAGGTTTGTCTCCTTTTCTAATATTTTTTTTGAAAAATTGTAAAAAAATGTCAAATGGAAAGGCAGAACAGGAATCAAGTGCACCAAATTCTAATACATCATCACTAAGGTGTGTGAGACCATGTAAATTATAAGTTGCAAATTGTGGGCCATATAAATCTATAA